>PVKY010014272.1:0-10653 GCA_004027775.1 Bradypus variegatus | reverse complement strand
GCTCTTCCGATCTTCCATTTGAGATCTCTCAGCCACTGATTCTATTTCGTCTCATTTTGCATCCCCCTTTTGTTCAAGAAGATACTCTCAGTCCCACAATGCCAGGTCCAGATTCATCCCCGGGAGTCATACCCTGCATTGCCAGGGATGTTTACACCCCTGCGCGTTGGGTCCCACGTAGGGGAGAGCGCAGTGAATTTACCTGTCAAGGTGGCTCAGTTAGAGAGAGAAAGGGCCATATCTGAGCAACAAAGAGGTACTCAGGGGAAGACTCTTAGGCACAATTATATGCAAGTTTAGCCTCTCCTTTGCAGTAACGAGCTACATAAGGGCAAGTCCCATGATTGAGGGCTCAGCATATCAAACCGCCAGTCCCAATGTTTGTGACAACATCAATAGTGTTTACATTTTTAAATGGCTGAAAAAGAATTGAAAGCACATTTCATGGCACATAAAAACTCTATGAAATTCAAATCTGTTTATTCACAAAGCTGGTTTTTTGGACCATAGCCACATTCATTCATTTACCTATGTCTATGGCTGCTTTCATACTAGAATAGCTGAGGTGAGTAGTTTTGGCAGAGGCCCTAAAACCCGCAAAGCCTGAAGTATTTACTTACTGGCCCTTTAGAGAAGTTTGCTGACCCATGCTTTATGCTTTCTCCCTAGGTTCCATTCATTCTCATGGATTTAATTACCATATATACACCAACGATTCCCAAAGTGACATTTTCTGTTCACATCTCTTCTATCAGAAGGACCAGACATGAATACGCAGGGGCCTACCTCTCATTCCCACTTAGATAATGCACCAAGATCTCAAAATGAACATGTCCAGAACAGCTCCTACCACGGTCTACCCCATCTCCGTAAATGGCACTAGTATTTATCCGATTGATCGAGTGAGAAACGTAGGAATCCATGGCACCTGCCTCTCCTGCAACCTTCTTGTCCAATCACCAAGCTCCTGAAAACAAAACTGACGTCTACCACTGGTTTCCATCTCTGCGGCCTTCCACCCTTTCCTAACGCACCCCCATCTCATCCTGAACTACTCAGCCTCTCAAACGAATCTTTTTAACGGTAATAAAACAATGCCACTTCCCTAGGTTGTGCCCTAAATCCCTCAACTTCTAGCGGAAGTTTGCACACAGGTAAGACTCCCCACCCGAGCTCAGAGGGCTAAGTTGGCAGGACTCTCCGCAGCCAGGAGGAGCCCCCAGCCCCTGGGCCTCTCAGCCCGGTCGCAGTGACGTCACACGTCATACTCCGGCTCCAGGCCCATCTTAACGGCGCCCGGAAAAGACGTAAAGGGGGCGGGACTCCGTTTTACAAACCGGACCGTGATGCTTTGCGTTTCCTCTTTCCAACCAGCGCCTTGCGATGGGTGAGTCTTTCTGTTGTCTGGGGTCAGGGTGAGGGGTTCAATTCAATCTGGCGCCATCCTGCTTCACAGCCAGGTTAGAATTGTGGGCGCCCCGACCTCCGGCAACGAACAGCCTTGAGGAGGGGTGGTTTTCGTGTTTTGGCCCCCCAGGCCCGCTCCTGGGGCTGCAAGGGCACCGGCTGCAAGCCGCACCAACATGGCTGCCGCGGGAAAGGAGGTCCGGGCTGGGCCGCGCGTGTATGATGAGATTTCGGTAATGCTGCAAACTCCCGAGTGCGCAGTGGGGAAGCCAACCTTGGAGAGCTGAGCGTGCGGTCCGACGCGGAGGTTTGGGGGTTGGTGAGGCGCCGGCCCTGGGTTCCAAAGACTCAATCGTCCTTCCCTACTTCTCACATAGGAATCTCCCGGGACAACTGGCACAAGCGCCGCAAGACCGGGGGCAAGAGAAAACCCTATCACAAGAAGCGAAAGTATGAGCTAGGACGCCCGGCCGCCAACACAAAGGTGCGTGCATGGGCCTCACTACCCGGAGGGTGCCTTCCTTTTGCTGTCTATACTGTGGTCGGGTTTCATTGCCATTGGGTTCTTTGTCGGACTTCCCATTTATTTTAATTGTTGGGACTGTGCGGCCTCCCTACTTTTTCTTGTTGAGCAAATAAATACTAAAGAGTTTGATTGCATGGTCTCTGTTCCCCGGGAGCTTGGGGTCTAACAGTGGATACAGATGCTGCGAACTAGGCTTGAAGGGAAATGGGTTTCTTGTGATAGAAGTCTGGTATGTTTGTTGCATCGAGTTAACTTTCAGTGTCTGGTTTTTCCTTTGGAGGTAACTAGAGTGATGAAAAAATATCCTTAGGTGTGGTTGTGGTCGTCTTGATCACGTTTTTGCCACTTGCCTATGCTAGGACCTGTCATAGTTACACTGACTGTTGCCTCCACTTATCCCATGTTGCCCTTACTCTTTCCTGTTCTTTTTAATAACCTAGTTCCTGTGTCCTTGTTTCCCAGATTGGCCCCCGTCGCATACACACAGTTCGTGTGCGAGGAGGCAACAAGAAGTACCGTGCCCTGAGGCTGGATGTGGGGAATTTCTCCTGGGGTTCTGAGTGTGAGTGAGGCTTACATGAGTGGGTGGGAACCTGGCACTAAGCCACTTTAGGCTTCAGTGTTTTTAACAGGAAACCCCTGGCCCAAGTCAAGGTCCTTGAGAATACTGCTTGCTGAAAGTTCTTGACAAAGTTCTCCCCACCCTGAATGTCCTGACTTAACTCCTACAGTCTTAGTGATTGGGGCTGAGTCAGGAGACTCTTTGTGTTTACCAGTCATCTCTGGTGAGATGAATTTGTGGAAGGCAAGCTGATGCCCCATGGTTGAGTAAAGGCTTGGTTACCTTGCTTCTCTCTGATAGAGAACCTTCTCAGGCCTTACTAGGACAGAAAAGCTTGGGGGGGAAGGCAAGGCCAATTGATGTTTGCAAGGCTTGACCGAATTTCTCTTGTGAGCAGGTTGTACTCGCAAAACAAGGATCATTGATGTTGTCTACAATGCATCCAATAATGAGCTGGTCCGCACCAAGACCTTGGTTAAGAACTGTATTGTGCTCATTGACAGCACACCGTACCGACAGTGGTACGAGTCCCACTATGCTTTGCCCCTGGGCCGCAAGAAGGGGGCCAAGCTGGTACGTGTTTGGGGGAGCCAAGACTCCTATAGGGGCAGAGGGGAGGGGAGCCTTACTCCAGCCTTCTTGTGATGAAAACTGTGTCCAGTTCTGCTTCTGAAGGGAGAGAGATGAAGCCTTTATTGCTGAGGAAGGCAGGGGTTGGGATGCACAGGGTTCAAGAAGTCTGTCTATAATGACCTTCCTTAAGCTAGGGTTTGGGGCTGGGGGTCCCATCTAACCCAACTGTACCCTCTGGTTTATTTAGACTCCTGAGGAAGAAGAAATTTTAAACAAAAAACGATCAAAGAAAATTCAGAAGAAATACGATGAAAGGAAAAAGAATGCCAAGATCAGCAGTCTTCTTGAGGAACAGTTCCAGCAGGGCAAGCTTCTTGGTGAGATGGTTGTGGTGTGGTGGTAGGAAAGTGTCACAAAGCAATGGTGTGCCCTTTGCATTTTGCTGCTTTGATTGCCAGCCATGTGGTCTAGGAGATTTACTAGGAGTTTCCTGGGTACCGTTTATTCTAATTTGAGGCATTTCTGAAATTGAAAGGATACTATTGTATTGGGATACAAGGACACTTTGGCCACTGAATCAGTGAGAAGGTATTTTACCTTTTCACTGATGAAATACTAGGTAGGAGTCCATAGGCCTGTGCCTGAGGCTTTGGCTGACCTCTGCCTCTGGGTTTCCAGCAGTATTTTGGAAAGTCTATCTCCTGTTGAGGGGGCTGTCTCAGTGATGAAAACTTTGTCCAGTTCTGCTACTGACTTGAGGTGACCATAAAGTATAACCTGAAGGAGACAGTGGGCTTAGTGCTTGCCCCCAGGGTACTTGAGCCAACCTGGACTTTTAAAGGGGTAGATAAGTTTGGGTGGGGCACTATGTCCTTTTGCTAAGCACCTTATACTCTTGCAGCGTGCATTGCTTCGAGGCCAGGCCAGTGTGGCCGAGCAGATGGCTATGTGCTAGAAGGCAAGGAGTTGGAGTTTTATCTGAGGAAAATCAAGGCCCGGAAAGGCAAATAATTCCTCCCTCCCATCCTAGCTCATGTAATAAAGGTTTGTTCTATGTTCGTGATGTCTGAATATTTGAATCTCCATTTTCTGTGCTGAGCAAAATGGATGAGGTAATGGTTGGAACTAAACCCCTCCTACCTCCTCCTGTTAACACACTGTCAAAGTGCTCCATTGATGTCAACTTCCCCTCTCTCTGAAGAGGAGAACTGTTATCTGGGCTGCCCCTTTCTGTTGTTGGGGGAACATTTCCTACCCTAAAGGCCTTTTTTCAGTGGAGCACTGGGTCCCCCACCAATATTGGACCTTAATAGAAGTCAAGGCATTCTACTTCTAAGTAGTTGGTTCTTGTGAAGATCCTGGATCTTTCCTATGTAGACCTGGGTTTGAAGGGTTGTTTTTAAGCTGGGTGTTCATGAATGGGGTTTAAGTGGTTTTGCAAACCTTGAAAAATTGAGGTTTATTTTTTTCTGCATTACTGAGAGCACGCTAAACTAATTAAATTTCAGAATCCTGTTGGCTTTGAAGGTTTTTATAAATTTAAATAGAGTATTTACATATCTAATTTTCTCTTGATTTCTAATCCTTTACCACCGATTTCAGTCAGCATTGCTAAATTGTAAGAGTTCTCACCTTATATAATTTAAATGTTGCATATGCTACATCTTTGAAATATCTTTGGTCCAGACCTACTGTGACATCTGCACTTCGTTATCAAGACTCTCAAATGTTGCAGTGTTCAAAATAACTGATCTCTGCACATGCATGCATACACACTGTGTTCCTTCGTTTTCCCAAATTGCGTAAGTCAAAATCTTGGGTCATTCCTGACTCCTCCTTTATTCTTGCACTCTATCCATTAGGTCAACAAATCTTGTTGGCTTAACCTTCAGAATATGTCCTGACTCCCATCATATGTCATTACTTCCACTTCTACCATTTTGATCACTTTCCCACCTAGATGATTGCAGTAGCTTCATATTTGGTCTCTGTTTCTGCTGCTGTTCACAAATACTCATATTGGTCACTCCCTCAGGTCTTTGATCTGTCACCCTAGTGAATCCCTTCTGATGCAGCTCCGTCCCCAATACTGTCTTGTCTATCCTTTCTCCTATTTTTTCTCCTTTTCTCAATCTGAGGTAAATTTTGCTTATTTTATTTGCATATCTATCTTGCCGCCTTCTCCATTAGAATGTAACTCCAGCGCAGCAGGGATCTTTGTCCCCAACTGTGTCCTTAGCACCTAACTGCCTGGCATATACTAGGCACTCAAATATGTGCTACATTAATGAATTGGAGAAAAATTGAGAAGCCGTCAAATTTAAAGTTGATGGAAAATATAAGTACATATCTTAGAGCCAAAGAAGTTCAAAATCAATTGGTTAGTCAACCTGGCTGAATTGCAGACTTCTGTGGATAGACAGTTGGGAAAGGTGAGCCAGGAGAGAAACCCCTTTTTTTGCTATGTACAAAATCTGTCTTTGAGGACAAGAAACATCTCGGGAGGCCTTACCCCTGTCTTCACACCCAATATCACCACTTTAATATTAGCTAACATTCACTAAGAGCCATGTGTCAATGCAGCCTTTTGTCTAACTTGAGTTCACAAAGCAGCAGTTTTCCTTCTCCCTCATTCCAAACTGCTCCATCTGTAAGACCAGTGGATTCTATCTAAATAGAGTCTTGAATCCCCTCACTCTATGTTCATCCTCCAGGTCTTTCTCATACTGTATCAATGGCTCATACTGTATCAATGTGGCTGTCCACATATTTGGAAATGGAGTCTTCAAGGTGTTAAGTTTCCAAATGGTCACACAGCTAGAAAGAGGCAAAGCCAGGATTAGAACCCAGTCAATGGACAACACCAGAGTATGCACTCTTAACCTCTGTTCTCTAGTGTTGCTCTTTTGTCTTTGAGTTTTGACATTTACCAATTTATTTAGGTAGAGGCTGAGTTTAGAGGGCAGAAATCTTTTTCTTGTGACTCCACAAAGGTCCTTTTCCCCCTCTCAGAACCAAGTGCTTCCAGCATTGCGGATTTGGACCCACAGCTTCTCTACCCCTTAAACTGAGTGAAGAATGGCTTGGCACTCTCAAGTCTAAATGCTGAAGATACAGGGCCCCACAGTCTGTCTTCAAATCTGAGTTGAATCAACCTCCTGGGCAGATTGCTAAATTCTTACTTTTCATCCTACCAAATTTCAATTTTAAAATAACAGTTATAACTTAACTAGTAGTAGTATACAGATATATTTTCATTAAAAAAAACACAACTGAACATTACAGATAAAGCAAAAGTCGCCCAAAATAACTCTTAAAGAAGTAACTTGTTATGAGGGTATATCCTTCCAAACATTTTTAATGTATAATTCTCCCAACAGCATCAGCATTACCTGGGAACTTTGAAATGCAAATTCGTGAGCTCTAGTGCAAACCTAATGAATAAAAAATTCGGGAATGGTGCCCAGCTCTCTGTTTTAACAAGAACTGGTGATGCTGAGGGTCCTGCAAGTTTGTGAACTATTGGTCAAAGAGTATACTATCTCCCCAGGCCCAGGAAATTAACATTGCCCTTGGGCTTTAGTCCCCGGTGCCTGGCTTCATTTATCCTTCCAGCTTCACCTCCTGAGGCAACCCATCCTACCCTCACTCCCACCAGAGTTGACACTCCCAGCCCTGGCTGAGGCCCTTCCCGCAATTTTCTTATAAGGTCCATTCCTAATTGCTCTAGCTGCTCTGATAGCATTGGAGGGCAGGCCGGCCTGGGAGGTGGCAGTGGGTGGAAGGAAGCCAGCTTGGGGAAAGGTAGGCGGGTCGGTCTGGCCCCAGCTCTCTGCTCAGGGCTCCAAAGCCTCATCGCCTGATCCCGCCGCCTCCTCCTCGATGCGATTGGCAGTCTCAGGGTCACCGCCTTCCTCGGCCCGGAAGCGCAGCAGGTGAGGGGTGCGTGGGGGTCCTCGTGCGCGGCCGAAGTTCCGGAGGCTGATGGCAGGAGAGGGCGCTACTGCGCCCAGGAAGCGGCCGAGCAGCGGGGTCTGCGTTGCGGACAGCTGCTGGGCAGACCCGGGGTACGCCTCCACCTGCAGGCTCTGCTCAGGGTCATCGCTCATGCTGCGGGCGAGAGGGTAGGCATGGGTTAGACTCTGCCCGGGGCAGGGACGAGGGGCGGCCGGCGCCGGCCACTCACCGCAGGTTGAAGGTGGAGCCCAGGAAGGAAGGCCGCAGCGTCTCGGCCGCTGTGGCCACAGTGTAGGGCGGCTGTGCTGAATCCTCGTCCCAGTATGGGTCCTTTTCGGCGGGAGGTAGGTTCTGGTACATATCGTCCACGGATAGCAGGGACACCTAGACCAGCGGAGGAGAGGGCAGCAGGTCACCAAGATCTCCCCTGCTCTCTACACCCTGGCTGAGGACTGGTGGGGAGGGTGAGGGCCTCCCCTGCACACCTGCAAATTGCGGTCTATGAGCTGGTTGGTCTCAAAGTCATCATCATCCTCACCAAATGGGTTGATAATCTGTTCAGCCACCTGCAGTTTGCAGAAAGTTTTAAGCTCAGAGCTCCACTATCTGTCCCCAAGGTTGGGGTGGGCCCTGAGCCGCAGTCTCTACAGAGCAGGCAGCCATGACTACCAGAAGTGCCCACCTTGAGCCAGCCGGCATAGAAGAAGAACTGCAGGAGAGTGGTGAGAGGCACGTACATATCCAGGTCCCCTAGGGCTGCTGCTGACTCCTGTCCTGGCCCCAGAGGCTCAGCAGCCTTTGACTCCACAAACTGGCGGCCAACCAGGGAGAGGGCAAAGAAGGAGTATACTGCTATGGTTACCACCTGGAGAAGAAGCCAGACTCAGGGCATGGTTCAGATGAACAGGGAGAAAGAAATGTCTCTGCCCTTGAGGACCTATGGAGGCGTCTCACAAGTAATTAAACATGTAGCAGGATGTGGCAACACTAGAGGGGATGAGGTTTCTTGGGCTGCGGAGGGGGGGGGGGCCTGGAGGATGACCCCTTGGTTGTTCAGTGCCTCACTTGACTGAACTGCCCCAGGGCAGGTGCCATGTCTAATGCTCAGTATCTCACACACAGCACAGGGTATGTAGTGGGCTCTGGGGCTGAGGAAGTGCTAGGCAGTTACTTGGGTGTAGACGAGAGGGATGCTGATCCAATCATAGTGGAACAGCATGCTGCACTTGGCACGATACTTGTTCAGCTCCTGTGAAACAGCAAGAAGAGAAGTCAGCAGAGGTGAGGAAAGAAGAGTGGGGAGGGAAGAGGAGAGCCCAGCACAAACCAGGCCTGGGTCAAGATGGAGGATCCTTATGGTCTCAGAGGTATTAGGCTGGGGTGCCTGTGATGGGAAGCAGTTTTGCAAAGTAGGTGCAAACACAGACCCTGGAACCAGAATGATGTCTGGGTATGAATCGCAGCTCCGCTAACTAGCTGTGTGACTTGGGCAAGTTTCTTTTTCACTCTGTGCCTCAGTTTCTTCATGTGTGAAAGAGGAATGATAGCAAGAATACCTATCTCAAGGCTTGCTGTGGGGGTCAAATATGGTAATATAGGCACGGTGCCTCCAACACTGCTTGGTACCTAGCACATATACTACTAAAATTTGCAGTTTGCACAGGAGGAGGGAGGAGGGCAGATGGGCCAGGTTCTAGGCTGACTCACTTCCAGGAGCAAACAGAGAGCGATGTCATCACGGATTCGACCATCCCTCCGGGCCTGGGCGGCCAGGTTGGTGAACCAGACGCAGGGAACCCAGTACTTGTTGAAGTCGGATTTCAGGCTCTCAAACTTCTTTCTCTCTTCCTGGGACATGAAACCTGCGGGAACAAAGTGGGTGTGGTGCCGTTTCATCCGCCACCGCCAGGGGAAGCTGTTGCTCCGCGACATCGCTGCCCTCCCCTCGCATTCTTCCGCGGTTCCAGGACTCCCTACTCTGGGGCCCGGGAGCGCCCCCTGGGGGTCACATCTCCCTCAGGAAGCCCGCGGGGAGGGTCCTGGCTCCGGCCCTCCCCAGGGCTTCCCTAGCGTGACGGCACCTGCATCCGGCGGTGGACCCGGCCCCCTGGGACTCCCCACCCCGCACCTGCGTCCACCACATGCTCCATGGTGGGGAAGCGCTTGAGCACGCGGGTGCTGACCGAGCGCAGCACCAGCACCGAGGCCAGGTTGGCGTAGCGGATGAGGGTGCGGCGCAGCAGGCGGCCGTGCTGGTCCACGCCGTGCACGCTGGCCGATATGACGCACATCAGCTGGTCCGGGAGCGGAATGCTGGTGTACTGCGCCCACCAGCGGTTCACCACCATGCTCACGTAGAAACCTGGTGGGCCCCGAGGGGCAGCAGAGGGGCAGCAAGGGAGGATGAAGGGCCTAGAAGTCAACGTGCTCCACCCCCAGCCAGGGGCCCTGGGCCAGGCCACGTTGGGCAAAGGCAGGTGGCACACATTGGTCTCCGGTGCCCTCGCCATTGCCCTGCTTGGGCCAGGCTAGGAGGAGGGAGCAGTGCAAACTTCCTCAGGCAGAAGGGGAAGTGGTGGGGTCAGGGCCAGGTAATGGTTAACTCTGAGACCTGCTTTCCACTAAGGTGGGGAGAGGGTTGTCACCCATCTCCAGCTCCCATCTGCTACCCAGAGTGGGGTTGTGAGGCCAGCAGATGGCTTGTACCTTGTGTGGAGAGAGGGTCGAGCCTAGACCTCCTGAAATCCTGGACTTGGCACCCAGCTCCACTGCCTGCTGTGCTTGCTGTGGCTGCCCTCCAGGTAATACCAGGCCAATCCTGACGCTTTGAGCTGCTCAATCTGAGGGTCAGGGAAGCTGGTATGGAAGATAACAGGGAAGAACAGAGAGGGGTCCTTACCCAGTACAAAGGACAAGGGGATGAGGTCCGCAGAGCGGTTGCAGTACCGGGCCACCTGGGCATACACATGCCTCTGCTCCTGGGTCAGCAGCACCCTGGGGAAGGTCAGGTATAGGCCTGGGTTAGGGGGAAGTGGGCAACCCCACCCCCCACAGGCCAGCCCTGAGACCTCACCCTCACCTGTAGGTGATGCTGAGCAGCGCGTACAGGGCAATGAAGAGTAGGAACTCCTTGTAGAGGAGCTTGTAGATGCTTCCCCTCCAACGGAGAAGCAGACCAGAAAAGCCTCCAAAGCGGGCCTCTGCCACTTTGAGGGTATATGAAACCGTCATAATGCTGAGGCCTGGGACAGGAGGTTACAGGAGCTGTCCCCAAAGCTATCCCTTCCCCAGTGAACCTTTGTGTTAGCAGGTCTTCCCATCCCCAAGTCTGGTTCCCTTCAACTCTGGTCACTCACACCCCAGCCTTCACCCTGTGTGAGTGGACAAGGTGGGGTGCACACCCCACTCCCTGCCCAGAACTCAGTGCTGTGTCAAGCCAGGATGGGGCTAGCCAAGGGGAAGCTGACATCTCTGCCCCCTCCTGCATGAGGCTTCCCCAGGCTGCACTTCCCCTGCAGGGCTAGAGGTAACTAAATCCTGAGCTGCGGGGGACATCCTAGCCCAGTCACAGCACTCCCTTGGGGCCTTGCCCTCGAAGCTGTTTAGCCAGTCTCCCAAGGCCCAGACC
>PVKY010014271.1:0-10646 GCA_004027775.1 Bradypus variegatus | reverse complement strand
TATAAAAGCAGATTGCTCCACAGTGCCGG
This sequence comes from Bradypus variegatus, assembly GCA_004027775.1. Lineage (NCBI taxonomy): Eukaryota > Metazoa > Chordata > Mammalia > Pilosa > Bradypodidae > Bradypus > Bradypus variegatus. The sequence continues at coordinate 10,617 of PVKY010014271.1, read as the reverse complement.
AGCCTCTCACACCTTACCTCTTTCTTTGTGAAAGTGCCCTCATGTTCCCCTCATATGCCTTCTTAATAAACTTTCTACCTGCTTTCTAAAAAAAAAGAGGCATACACACAAGACCAGATTTGAACAGGTAGAAGAATCAGTGAGCTAGAAGACAAGATGACAGAAAGCATAAAGTCATAAGAACAGATAGAGAAAATAAAAAAAAATTTTAAAAATTGAGCAGTGTCTCCAGGATTTGAGTTGACAGCATGAAACACACAAATATACCCACAATGTGTGTCCCAGAAGGAGAAGAGAAGGGAAAGGGGGCAAAAAGATGTTTGAGGAAATAATGGCTGAAAATTTCCCAACTCTTATGAAAGACACAAAATTACAGATTCAAGATGTGCAGCTTACCCCAAACAGAATAGATCCCAGTAGACCTACTCCTAGACACTTACTGATCAGACTATCCAATGTCAAAGACAAAGAGACACTTCTGAAAGCAGCAAGAGAAAAGCGATCCATCACATACAAGGGAAGCTCAATAAGACATGTCCGAGAAGCACTACATACTCCATACAGAATAAATCCTAATAGACCTACTCCAAGACACACACTAATCAGAATGTCAAACGCCAAAGATAAAGAGAGAATTCTGAAAGTAGCAAGAGAAATGTGATTTATCACACACAAGAGAACCTCAAGAAGACTAAATGCTGATTTCTCATCAGAAACCATGGAGGCAAGAAGACAGTGGTATGATATATTTAAAGTATAGAAAGAGGAAAACTGCCAGCCAAAAATTCCTTATCCAGCAAAACTGTCCTTCAAAAATGAGGGAGAGTTTAAAGTCTTCATAGATAAACAGAAACTGAGAGAGTTCATCAAGAGACCTACCCTGTAACAACTACTAAAGGGAATTCTGCAGGTTGAAAGGAAAGAGTGGCTTAGAGTAGTGTGAAGAAATGAAGATTATCAGAAGTGGTAACTAAAAGGGTAAATACAAAACCCAATATTCCTGTACCCGCCATAGACAACTCTACTGTTTAATTCATAAAGAATCTGAATACAATTAAACAAAAAAAGGAATATTTCCTAACAACAAACAAGCAAAATATAAATGGCAAATTGGGAAAAAAACAACATAAAGAGGGGAAACAGAGGGATGTGGGAGCAGAAAATGTGTGTGCTATTGAAGCAAAGTTGGTATCTCTTCAAGTTGGTAGATTATAAATGCAGGTTGTATAATATAAACCCCAAAGTAACCACAAAAAAAGTTTATACAATATATATCAACAGAAATGAGAAAGGGATTAGTCAGATACAACACAAAAGATCAACTATACAGGAAGGAGGTTGCAATAAAAGAAAAGCACTGCCTTTGCAGTAATAACACTGAATGTTAATAAACTCCCCAATCAAAAAACACTAGTTGGTAGAATGGATAAAAGAGCATGATCCAACTATATGTTATTTACAAGAGACTCACCTTAGACCCAAAGACACAAACAGGTTGAAAGTGAAAGGTTAAAAAAGATATTCCATGCAAATAGTAACCAAAAAAGAGCTGGGGTAGCTATAGTAGTATCAGACAAAACAGAGTTTAAGTCAAAAACAGTTATAAAAGACAAAGGACGCTGTATAATTGCCCACTTCATAAAAGGAGCAATCCACCAAGAAGAAATAACAATAGTAAATACTTATGCACCTAACCAGGATACCCCAAAATACATGAGGCAAACACTGCAAAACTGAAGGGAGAAATAGACATCTCTACAGTAATAGTTGCAGATGTCAATATACCCCTCTCATCAGTAGACAGACCATCTGAACAGAAAATCAGTAAGGAAACAGAGAATTTGAATATGATAAATGAACTAGACCTAACAGACATATACAGAACACTGCACCCCAAAACAGCAGGATATACATTCTTCTCAAGTGCTCATGGGTCACTCTCCAGGATGGACCACATGCTGGGTCACAAAACAAGTTAAATTTAGAAAGACTGAAATCATACAAGGCATCTTCTCTGACCATAATGGAATGAACATTAATAACAGGCAGAGTACTGTAAAACCCACAGATATATGGATGTTAAATAACACTCTCTTAAACAAACAGTTGGTCAAAGACAAAATTGGAAGGGCAATCAGTAAATATCTTGAGACTAATGAAAACAACACAACATATCACAACTTATAGGATGCAGCAAAGGCAGTGCTGAGAGGGAAATTTATAGCCTTAAACACCTTCATTAAGAAAGAAGAGCTAAAATCAAAGACCTAACTGCACATTTGGAGGAACCAGAAAAAGAACAGCAAATTGATTCCAAAGCAAGCAGAACAAAAGAAAGATCAAAGCAGAAATAAATGAAACTGAGACCCAAAAAACAATTAAGAGAATCAACAAAACCAAAACTTGGTTCTATGAGAAGATCAATAAAATTAACAAACACTTACCTAGACTGACAAAGAAAAAAAAAAAGAGAACATGAAAATAAAATCAGAAATGAGAGCTGGGGACATTACAACTAACCCCACAGAAATAAGAATCAAAAGTAGATACTATGAACAATTGTATGCCAAGAAATTAGACAAGTTAGATGAAACAGACAATTTCCAAGAAATAAAAGAGCAACTTACACTGACTCCAGAAGAAAGAGAAGTACTCAACAAACCAATCACAAGTAAAGAGATAAAATCAGTCATCAAAATTAAAAACTTTTGCACATCAAAGGACTTTGTCAGGAAAGTGAAAAGACAACCTACTCAATGGGAGAAAATATTTGAAAACCACATATCTGATAAGGGTTTAATATCCAGAATATATAAAAAATCCTACAACTCAACAATAAAAAGACAACCCAATTAAAAATTGGACAAAGACTCGAATAGACATTTCTCCAAAGAGGATATACAAATGGCTAAATAGTACATGAAAAGATGCTCAACATCACTAGCTATTAGTGAACTGCAAATCAAAACCACAATGAGATATCATTTCACATCTACTAGAATGGCTATGATTTTGAAAAAACAAACCAAAAAAATTACAAGTGTTAGAGAGGATGTGGAGAAATAGAAACATTCACTCATTGCTGGTAGGATTGTAAAATGGTGCAGCCGCTATGGAAGACAGTTTGGCAGTTCCTCAGGAAGTTAAGTAAAGAATTCCATATAACCTGGAAATACCACTACTAAGTATATACCTACAAGAACTGAAAGCAGAGACTCAAACAGATACTTTCACACCAAAGTTCACAGCAGCATTATTTATAACTGCCAAAAGATGCAAGAAATCCAAGTGTCCATCAACTGATGAACAGATAAGCAAAATGTGGTATATACATGCACCGGATTATTATTCAGCTATAAGAAGGACCGAAGTCCTGATGCATACTACAACATGGATGAACCCTGAGGACATCAGGCAGCATGAAATAAGCCAGACACAAAAGGACAAATATTGTATGATTCACTGATATGAATTAATTAGAATAAGCAGAGTCACACAGACAGAATCTAGAATATATGTTACCAAGGGACAGCTAGGGATGGGGAGCTGATGCTTAATTTCTATTTAGGTTGACTGTAAAAGTTTGGAAATGGATGGTGGTGATGGTAGCACATTATTTTGAGTGCAATGAACAGCACTGAACTATTTATGTGAATGTGGGTGCAAGGGGAGGTTTTGGGTCATGTATGCTACTAGAATTAAAGTGAGAAGATAACACATGGGACTGTGTAACACAGTGAACCCTGTTGTATACTATTAACTAGGGGTAATAGTACAAGTATAAGAATGTTCCTTCATGAATCATAACAAATGTATGACTATCACAAGGTGCTAAAAATATGGTTGTATACGGGGGAAAATACACGTAATGTAAACTATGAACTATACGTAATAGTACTTTTTCAATATCTTTTCATTAATTGTAATAAAGGGACCATATTAATGCAACGTGTCAAAAATCGGGGGGTATATGGGAACATGGTACTTTTTATCGACTTTTCCGTAAACCTCCAATGTCTCTAAGAAAAATAATAATTTAAAAAATAAAACATTACACTAAGTGAAAGAACCAGATGCAAAGTACTACATATGGTATGATTCCATTTATATAAAATGTAAATATAAATAAATATATAGAAACAGAAATAGATTAGTGGTTATGTAGGGCTGGGGAAGAATCGGGGGATTGAGAGGTGACTTCTGAGGGGTATGGAGTTTTTCTTTTTGGAATAATGAAAATATACTAAAATTGATTATGGTGATGAATGCACAGCTCTATGATTATACTAAAAGCCACTGATTGCACACTTTGGATGGATTTTATGGTTTGTGAATAAATCTCAATAAAACTGCTTTAAAATAAATAAATAAAATAGAACAATGCTTAGGGGAAAAAGGTTACTCCTTCAACTTAGTGAAAAGATTGGGGTTTAAACATTTGTGCACTGCAAAACAATGAAGTGTAGTGGTTTAGAATTCTGGTGTTGGACCTACACTCCCTGAGTTAGAACTCCTTGTTCACCTACCAGCTGTTTAACCATGCCCAAATTATTTAAAATTGTTGCGCTAAAAAAGTTCCTCAATTTGTATGATGGGAAGAATTCCATAGGATTGTTTTGTCTGAGGATATGGCAAGTCAACATTATAAAAGCTTGATAAATGTTAGTAATTATTATTAAAAGAAACCAAAAGAATGAACCAATGCTACCCACCAGAACAAAGGTATCTGGAAAAGGTCTAGTCCTTAAACATCTAAATGCTAATTCAACACCTACTAAAGGACAAGCAATGTGCTCCAGTCCCTGGGAGAGCAAATATGAGTCTATCACTGGTCTCTGACCCTAAGAGGTTTGTGGTCTTGTGGGACTTAAAGAAGTCAATCAGATCCACATGATAAATGCTATGATAAAGATACACACAAAATGCTAAGGAAGCACAGCCCCACTACTCCGCCTGGGGAGTTCAGGAAAAGAAGTTTGAGCTCACCACAAACAGTGGAAACATCAAGTACCAGGAAAAGGGGTATCAAAAAGCACTGCCAGTTCACAAAACTGCAAGTTGTTCCTTCATATATGACTAATATGTACACTTTGGTTTACATACACTACCTCATTTGAGCCTTACAATACTCTGGGTAGTTAATCCCTGTTGAATGAAGAAACTGAGACTCAGAGAAGTTGAGAAACTTTCCCAAAGACACAGAGCCAGCTAATACCTGAACTGAATGAGATTTAAACCAGATCTGCCTGACCTAAAATAACTGCCTCTTTCACTAGACTAGAACATGTTGACATGTTCAGGTGTTTAACCATTCTCCTGAAAATAACTGTGAGCCAATGAAGGATTTGACTCAGGAGTAAAATGACTGGATTTTTCATCTTGGACAGAATCACTACAGTAGCAGTATGAAGAATAGACTAGACATAGAACTGCACAATACAGACGGAACCCTAATGTAAATAAACCATGGACTATAATTAATAGTTTAACTATAATAATATTCTTTCATCAACTGAAACAAATGCACCACACTAATGCAAGGTGTTAATAATAGGGGAAGCATATGAAAACTCTGAATTTTCTGCATGATTTTTCTGTAAACCTACAACTTCTCTAATTAAAAAAAAAAATGAAAACTAGATTAGATGGGGATAAGGCTATAGGCCAGGGATGTGCAAACTAAGGTCCAAGGGCCAAATACCATCAGCCACTAGTTTTAGTAATTAAAGTTTTACTGGAACACAACCATACCCATTTCTAAGGCACCTTTTATGCAGAACTGAGTAGTTTCAACCTTATGACTAGCAAAACACAAAACATTTACTATTTGGCCCTTTACAGAAAAACTTTGCTGACCCCTGTTGTAAACAATAGCTACTTCGGTATCCAAGCCAGAAAGGAAAGGGCCTGAACTAAGATATAGCATTACAAATGGAGAAGCATTTAAGAATAGGTAGATCACCACTGTAACTGACTGGATGTGAGACTGGGTAAGAAAGAAGTGTTTAAGATTACTACTCCTAGGTTTCTAGTTAGGCCCCTTACATAGATGGTGAGGTCGGATGTTGTAGTTAGTGATGGTTCCTAAATAAGTCCACATCCTAATCCCTGGAACCTGAGAATTTTACTTTAGATGACAAAAGGACTCTGCAGATGTGATTAAATTAAGGTTCTTGAGATGAGGAGATTATCCTGGATTATTTGGATGAGTCCTAAATGCAATCACAAATGTCCTTTTAAGAAAGAGGCAGGGTTAGAGCTGACATAGAAGAAAATGCAATGTGACCATGGACACAGAGATTGGAGTGATGTAAGAATAAGGCAAGGAACTCCAGCAGCCACCAGAAGCTGGAAGAGGCAAGGAACAAATTTTCCCCTAGAGCCTTCAAAGGCAATGCAGCCCTGTAGACACCTTTATTTTGGCTCAGTGATACTGATTTCGGATTTCTGGCTTCCAGAACTGTGAGAGAAAAAATTTCTGTTGTTTTAAGACACCAAGTTTGTGGTAATTTGTTACAGCAGTCATAGGAAACTAACACATAGGAATTTAGTTTAGGAAGGGTTGTTGAGTAGGAGGAAAAAATAATAAGCCCAGTTTTGAACCTGTGGCATTTAAGGATTATATGATACAGCTAGTTAAAGACATGCAGCACAAGCAGAAATAAGGATAAGAGCTCAGGAGAGCTCTGGGTAAACTACAAAGAGTTATCGGTCCACAGGAATAAACCCTGGGATTACACAAAGAAAGAGAACGGAGTGAGGAGAAAACAAGTGCTGAGGCTATAACCCCTCAGCAATTCTAGTCAGATGAAGAACAGTCCAAAATGAAATCTAATAGTAACTTACTTCACAACGGCTTTTTGATGTGCTGTGAATACTGCAATAGTAGTAATAACAGGTAACATATCAAACATTTACTATGTGTCAGGTATTGTGCAGAATGTTTTCCATGAATTATTTTATTCCTCACAACTTATAAGGTCAATACTAATATTACACTCTTTAAAGACAAGAGAAAGTAAGCAGAATAAGTAACTTGCCCAAAGTCACTCAGTTGATGAACAAGAGCCAGGATCAAAACTATCATCTTAATTCCAAAGCCCAAAACAAAAACTCTAAGCTTTACCTAACTTTACTGTTGATCTAAGTAAGCAAAGCCATACCTGGATGACAAATGATGACTTTAATTCCAGAAATTTCCCGTGTTAAATCCCTGATTACAATGCACTAGAAGGGGGCAGTCTCTGAGAGGCTAAGTGGTGTAGAGAAAGCCAGACAAGGGGGGAGAAAGAGGGTAGATGACAGACCCAAAGAGCCTGAGCTGGGAAGGGGATCAAGAGTTCTAAGTGATGACTACAGGGATATTTACCTGAGAACATCAGCTACAACGCAGGGATGGTAGGTACCAGGAACAAACTAGTTATCCAGCTTTTCTATCCAATGTTTGGGCAAAGATGAGAAGCAAATGGAGAAAATGAGATGGGCACAGGAAGAAGGATCAAAGTTTTTAATAGATGCAGTATGGCATAAGGGTTAAGAGCAAAGCCTTTGAATCGGAAAGACATGGGTCTAAATTCCAATTTTCACACCTACTAAGTGTGAGATCTTGAAGTTTCTTATCCTCTCGGATAAGCCTGAATTTCCTCCTCTGAAAAACGGGGATAGTAAGACCCCCACCGCAGATCAGGTCAGATAATTATGTAAAGCATATGATGAATGCTTACAAATGTAGATATCATTATTGTCATTATTGTTACTATTATTATTATGAATATTACTGTAACTCCGACAGCATTAATCTCCCTATCCTTAAGTACCACTGCATGTCCATCATTTTATCAAAAACAATATGGTTTGCGGAAGAGCGGCCAGGATATCAAGAGGCACCCCGCAGACCACTCGTAGGGTCCCCGGTGATACCTCCCACCCCACTCCCTTCTCCAGTTGGGTAGACTAATGGCAGGTTCCCCAGGCTGCATCCCCAGTGACACGTCTGCCCCCTCCCCTCTACAGCCCATCTCCGCAATGACACACAGTCCCGCTGCCAGCCCATACCGCGCGCGTCGGCGGCGCCCACCCGCGCCCCCTCCTCAGAGCCAGCACGCGCCCACCTCACCTTCTCGTAGTTCTGCATAAGATGACTGATAACCTCGCGCTCGACCTGCCACTCGGGCTTCTTCAGCTGCTTCCTTAACTGCTTCTTTTCGTTCTGCTTATGGCTGTGTTTCTTCTTCCAGCGATTGAAACTCCTCACGGGATCAGGCCGGACTCCCGGACCCGGAGATCCAGCAGTTTTGCCCATGGCGGCGGCGTGTATGGCCCAGATGTGCCCCCAGACACGAAACACCTCAAGCCAGGCGGAGGTGCAGCACTGAGTAAAGAGACGCGGAACCAGCGTGGGGAAAGCGTCCACGGGCGCATGCGCGAACCCAGAAGCCCTCCCCCGAACTTTTGAAACCGGGGCACGCGCCAATGACGAAAAGAAAAAAGCTGGCGGTGATTAGCGACTTGAATTCCGCAGGGCGGAACAGGACAGTCTTCAGGAAACCAAGGCGGAGCGCTGTGGGCAAGTGGGCGGAGCTGAGCGACCATAGTGCACGCCGGCTCTTTAAATAGGCGCATGCGCAGTGGTTGCCGTTACTATGGTGATACCATACTATTTAACATGTAAGGGTTGATTAGACTCCCTTTGGCGTGAACCTTTTTGAGCGCACCTGTGAATTAAAATCGCGATATTCATTTTGCCTATGGGGAAACTGAGGCTCAGGGAGACGAAAGATTTGCCAGATCCAACAGCTAGCTAGTTAATGACTTCTGATTTCCATCCATTGCTAGAGTAACTTCCCAGGAAGAAAAAATAAATATTCTGTATTCTTCTTATGCCTCCTGAGTTTTCCCTTTTCTCTGGCCTCTCTGACTAGCTGCAGCAGCAAGGGAACTAGGGTAAAGTCTAATTTAATTTGCTTTAAAATACTATTATGAAAACAAAACAATAACAAAGTAAATAAATTTTGAAAAATTTGGCAAATTGGCTATTTAAGTGAATGGTATTTTAATCATTGGTTTTTGGCACATTTACCCAGAGCCCCCCACTAGTATACACTGGGTCTTCTAATAATTTGAATATCATATTAAATAGATATTAACACATTTTAATTTTGAGACTACATTTTCCGCTGGCGACCAATATTCACAAAGCCACTGAGAGGTAAAAAGGATTTGGACAGGTACCAAGAACTACTGCTAAAATTTAGGGGGGATGTCAGGGGATTGGGGGTGTCTTTTTGACCAAAAGGGGGAAAAGAAAGGCAACAAAATAAGGTTTCAGTGGCTAAGAGAATTCAAATAGACTTAAGAGGCTGTCCTAGAGGTTACTCCTATGCAAGCTTCACCTAGATATGCCAAATGACCACAGTATGGTAAGCCCAAGTCAACAGTAGTCCAGAAAACCCTAAAGAATACTTGGATCCCTATCTGAGACTCTATAAATAAAGTTTCACTAAGTTTATTCTTCAGAAACTTAAATCCTTCAAAGAACTCCTATGACAGCTAAGTCCCAAAACCCAGAGGCAATAGCCTCTTCAAGAACATCAACCAGATGTGACCCCTTTGTTCATAAAGTTGACACCCCTTTTCAACATGAACAAGTTAGGGTGGTAACTGGCTAGACATCCCTGAAGTTTGGCAAAGTGATTAAACTAAAGGAAGGGGTAGCAACAGACAAAACGGAATTTAACGAAAGATTATGAATACTGAATCTCTCTGTATTTTTCTTTTTCTGAGTTGCTAGGGTATTAGAATATCTAGAAGGAAAGAATTGAAATGGTGGAACTGTAACCCATAGCATCCTTTGAAATCTGTTCTATAGTTACATGTTAAATTGTAATTTGAAAGTTATCACCTTTTCATATATGTGTTATATTTCACAATAAAGAAATAACAGAAACTATGGTGTGTAAATCATAACATTTTTGGAAATTTCCTATATAACTAAATTTTAACTTATACTTTGAAAGATGTTATCTTTTTGTATATATGTTACATATCACAATAAGGAAATAACTGAAACTGTGGAAACAAAACCCATAACATTCTTTGAAACTGGAAAGTTATCACTTCTATGTATATATATAGTATATTCTACAATTAAAAATATGATTTAAAAAATTAGGGGGAAATGTAATATTATTCCTCATACATTGATATCCTATTTAATACTATTCATCAGTTTCTATCATAAATTTTTACGTAGTTGCAGAAGATCACCATCATAATTCCTCCAATCACATGTGTCTCTAAAACCCAGAAAAGACCATTATGTTCTTTCAGTACTTTAAAACTTTCTTTAAAAAGATTCTCTTGTTTAAGAAGGCATAGACGAGAGGTCATTCTGGTGGGCACTCTCACGCACAATTTAGACAACCCTTTTTAGGTTCTAATGAGTTGGGGTAGCTGGTGGTAGATACCTGAAGCTATCAAACTACAACCCAGAACCCATGAATCTTGAAGACAATTGTATAAAAATGTAGCTTATGAGGGGTGACAATGGGATTGGGAAAGCCATAAGGACCACACACCCCTTAATCTAGTTTACGGATGGACGAGTGAAAAAATAGG
>PVKY010014270.1:0-10647 GCA_004027775.1 Bradypus variegatus | reverse complement strand
AGCATGCTTCTTGCAATGACTACTACAGTGAAGAGAAGTTTAAATCCTGGCTGAAATATGACAGTAAGTTAAAATAAGTTAAAGTCTTATTGGGAATGGTAGAAGCTGGAAAAATTGACATCTACAATACAAACTTTCTTCTCCTCCTTCCTCTCCTCCTCTTCCTCCTCCTCTTTTTCTTCTTTTTTTGTCTTGCAAGAGGTAGAGACTTGTATGTCCTTTTGGTGTAGACCATTAGGTTTGGGAAAACTGCCTAAGTGGACCACTTAGTTATATGAATGTACAGCAGAACCTCAATGGGAAATGGAAATGTTTGGGGAGTTATGGCTCCAGCAGAATGAAGGGCTCTGAACATTAGCAAAATGGGCTGTCAGTGTGGGGGCTGAGAATGTCTCTGCAGTCTGCTTCCTTTGGAAAAATAAATCCTAAAAAAAAAAAAAATTCATTGAGGTAAAACTTACAAAACATAAAATTAACCATTAACCATTTTAAAGTGTACAATTCAGTGGCATTTAGTACATTTACAATGCTGTGCAACCATCACCTCTATATAGTTCCAGGATACTTTCATCACCCCACTAGGCAGGCACACCCAATTCCTCCTTCCTCCCAGCCCTGGGCAACTACTAACCTGCTTTCTACCTCTACAGATTTACTACCCTGAATATTTCATAAAAATGGCATCATACAATATGCGACCTTTTGTACCTGTCTTCTTTCACTTAGCATAATATTTTCAAGGCTCATCCATGTAGCAGCATGTATCAGTCCTCCATTCTTTTTATGGCTGGATAATATTCCCTTGTACGGGTATACCACATTTGTTTATCCATTCACCTGTTGATGGCATTTTGGTTCTTTCCACCTTTTGACTATTATGAATAATGCTGCTATGAACATTCATGTACAAGTATTTGTTTGAATACCTATTTTCAGTTTTTTGGGGAATACGCCTAGGAGTGAAACTGCTGGGTCATACTGTAATTCTATGTTTAACTTGTTAAGAAACTACCAGACTATTTTCAATAGCAGCTGTACCATTTTACATTCCCACCAGAAATGTCCAAGGGTTGCAATTTCTCTTCATTCTCACCAACATTTATTTTCCTTTTTTTTTTTATTATGGCCAACCCAGTAGTTGTGAAATGGTGTCTCATTGTGGTTTCAATTTTCATTTCCCTAGTGACTAATGATGTTGAGCATCTTTTCACATGCTTGTTAACCATGTGAAATATAACCATCTGTATATTTTCATTAGAGAAGTGTCTCTTCATGTCTTTTGCCCATTGTTTTTTTTTATTTTATTGAGATATCTTCACATACCATACAGTCATCCAAAGTATACAATCAATTGTTCACAGTACCATCATATAGTTCTGCATTTATGATCCCAATCTATTTTTGAACATTTTCCTTGTACCAGAAAAAGTGAAAATGAGAATAAAAAATAAAAGTAAAGAACACCCAAATCACCCCCACCCTATTTTTCATTTAGTTTTTGGTCCCCATTTTTCTACTCATCCATCCATACACTGGATAAAGGGAGTGTGATCCATAATTTCACAATCACACTGTCACCTCTTGTAAGCTTATTGCTATACCGTCGTCTTCAAGAATGAAGGCTACTGGTTTGCAGTTTGATAGTTTCAGGTATTTATTTCTAGCTATTCCAATGCATTATAAAAAGGGTTATCTATATAGTGCATAAGAATATCCACCAGAGTGACCTCTCTACTCCATTTGAAATCTCTCAGACACTGAAACTTTATTTCGTTTCTTTTTGTATCTCCCTTTTGGTCAAGAAGATGTTCTCAATCCCACAATGTCAGGTCCAGATTCATCCCTGGGAGTCATATCCTGCATTGCCAGGGATATTTACACCCTAGGGAGTCAGATCCCATGTAGGGAGGAGGGCAGTGAGTTCACCTGCTGAGGTGGCTTAGTTAGAGAGAGAAGGCCACATCTGAGCAACAAAGAGGCACTCAGGGGCAGACTCTCAGGCACAATTTTAAGCAGGTTTAGCCTCTCCTTTGCAGTAACAAGCTTCATAAGGGCAAGTCCTGTGATAGAAGGCTCAGCACATCAAGTGCCAGTCCTCAATGTTTGTGTGAATATCATCTGCCCATTTTTAAATTGTGTTGTTTGTCTTGGCAGTGTTGAGTTGCAGGAGTTCTTCATATATATTCTGGATTCTAGATCCCATCAGATACATGGTTCGCAAATATTTTCCCCATTCTGTGGGTTAAAAGATGTTTATTTTCTAAGAATGAATTTAGACTGTGCCATCCCTTAACTCTATTAGACATATTTGTCTTATTTGATCAATTGCAACCAAGAGATGAGCAGCTGAGGCAAAGAGGATCTCAGTAGAGACACACAGACATCAACTGCATCTCACAGGGAGGAAGGACCATTGAGATAACAGGACTACTGCTGTCCCGCATGTGGTTTTTTTGAAGGTTCCCCTACCCCACCAGCCTCATCTCACATCCTTGGCACTCCTCAGACCACAACAGAGGAGTTCTCCCCTCCCACTAGCTCTCTCCCACTCCCCTCTCCGCCCTACCATTCATATTTCCCTCTTTCTTTCTCTAGCTCTCCTTACAGCACTCACCTCTCCAGCCTCTCTACACAGAGCTCCTGATCTTGCTTTCTTCCCGCTTGTAAATGTTTAGCAGACAATTTAGCATGCATAAAACTTTGTTGATAGAGCTCTGCTTTGTCCTGCTTAACACAAAAATATTAGTCCATTCATTACTTCGATCCCAGGCTAGTTAAACTTTACTTCTGACCATTTTTCCAGTAATCAGCCCTGGATTCAGTTTGAAACTGTTCCTCCCATAAAGATATAATTCTTCTATCCCGCTGTGAATATCAACCCCCGTTTCCCACCCCAGATCTCTTGGACTAATCTCACTCTCTAGGTTTCATTTCCAGGTAAACAACTACAAGCAGTTGCAGCAATAGCTCTTAGTAACTGTAAAATCCCCTAGTGTCATCTCTCCCACTCTCTTCAGCACTTTGTGATTTTTTGGTTCATACATCCTGCCACATCGCCCCAGGTACTTAGAGCAGCAAGGCTCTAGCCCTACAGAACCTGCACTTGAACCCTACCCTCTCCATTACTAGCCAACTGATCTTAGGTAGAATACCTTTTTTGCTTTAAAGTCTTTACTATCCTGAATATAAAAGACAGAAGTCCTCTAAGATATAACAGAGTTTTTATGTGGAAATATTATTTTTTTACCAGTGAAAAAACAAATACCTCTTGGAATAAAGGCTTATATGATAATAGGCACCATAAAAAAAAGTAGAGTTTAATATTTGAAAAAATATCTGTGCAAAGAAACAAATGCATAAACACATTACTGCTATATTAAGGCAATATGAAAAGTATACTCAGAAATCTCGGTAAAATGACAGTGTAGGTTTCTAGCTTTAACTCAGCTAGTATTGCACCCTACATCCTAGAAAACCCACTAGCCGACCAGCATCCAAAATGCCCGAGTGAGAGTGGAAAAGATGTTTAAGAACACAGAAACCAAAAGAACTAAAACCCTCTCCAAAACATACTGAGGCGACAACCAAAAGTCAATACTTAAGCATTTACCCCTCACCGCCCCCTTCCCCCCAAATAAGGTACCTACTATCTACGATACTTATGATAAGGCTGTAAAAGGCTTGATAGTTCAAGCAAAAGCAACGCCAATGGGTGAAGCTGGAGTGGGTGTTTGGGATAATTAAAGAACTACCGTAGCATGAACACCATGAACATTCATCTCCAAGTGAGCAGCCATTTCTCTTCCCAAGGAGAATACACTCTCTTTTCAATATTAAAATAAGCTGTTTCACCAAGTCAAGAGTCACAAAGACAGCTTGACCCCCACAGAAAAATCTCATAACCAAAATGGTAGCAGCTGACAACTGAACAGTTGGAAGGGAGGGGGTGGAGTGGGAGGAGGGGAGGAAAAAGGAGTAAGAAAGCCACCCACACTGAGGTATCTATTTTCCACTAGCCAGACTGATTCAAACCTGAGTAAGAGGCCCCAATTTCCTAATCTGCAATGTGAGAGAAATAATAGTACCTACCTCTCAGGACTCCTGTGACAATTAAATGAAATAAACCACATATAGCACCTCTAATGGTTGTTGGCTGATATCCAGCCCTCAGTGAACATAAATTATTCTCTCTCTTCTACCAGATTCTGCTTCATTATAACATTTCATTCTTAAAACCACAGCATAAACAGTACATAAGATATCTTTTGTCTACAGCACACACACGCACACGTTATTCAATCATAATACCTAATAAATTGCAAAGGAAAGTTTCTCCTTTCATATATGTCTTCAGATAAATAAGAATACCTAATAATCTACGCTTCAAATGCCGCATCCATGCCGTGCTCTTGAAGCAGCTGTGCTCCATTCCTGAGCATGGGGTCCGGGTGGTGCCCAGCCTCAAGACTGCATGTTGTGCTTTTAAACCTGAGCTCTTTTAATCTTCCCAAAAGCCGTGTGAGGCCCCAGTATTGCCCCAATGTTGTGGAAGTAGAAACTGAGTCCTGTGGAAGTTATGAAACTTGCTGAAGTGACACTAGTCACATCAGTAGGTCAAAGCAGGATAAGAGCCCAGATTTGCTGACGCAATGTCTTCTGATTCCCAAATGCTTTTGCAACTTTGATATGCTAAGAGGCCACATTCCACTGTACCTAGTTCAGTAAAATCGAGGATTAGATCTAACATCAACAGTAGCTTTGTTAATCGGTCCACACTTATGGAGCAACCCCTGGCTGTGGTGAATAAGGAGAAAGCTAAAATAAAAGTAGATCTTTGCCCTTTAGACTATTTAGTAATAAAGGAGACATGGATGTGAAAAGGAAAAATACTCAGGAACTCTTACAAAACAGCATACAATATTTTATCACCTGTAAACTATTTCACATTTTAAGGTCTCTGGATGCAGTTTATAATCAGTAGAGTCACTGTTTACTTGGTGGCATTTATTTCTTGGTGGCCCATGAAACAACTGTACATCATACAATCAATGGCATCTCAGAGTCAAGGAAATAGGTAGTAATTAAATGGCAATTTATTTTACAGCAACAAATATTTATTCGTCAAAAAGCCAATCTTTTTTTATATGTAGTTAATAAAGTTAATATCTGTTACCACAAACACTAGAGGTCTTCAGTATTGCCGTTATTGATACCCCCTGCCTGGCTTAGGCCCAACCTTCCCCCTCTTAAGAATCAGACAGAGCATGAGATCCCTCAGCTTTGGTTCAAAGCAGCCTTCACAAGTTAGATTAACAATTTCAAAGGACAATGTAAGGAGTAGGTTAAAAGCACATATATCATTGTCACTCAGGCAGAACATAAGAACAAATAAAACGGCACCGGGAGTTCAGACCGAAGGACCGCACAGCGGTCAGGCTGACATCTGTTTGAGGCGCACTTTCAGAGGAGAATTTCAACGCGCCTGAGTTTGAGGGGGGAAATGTTCTGACGAAAGCTTCGCAACGCCTGTGGCACAGGGGCGGGAGCACACGGAGAGCATTTGAAGAGCCGCGCTGTTGTGCAGTTTATATATAGATCTGTAAAAGGCCGGGGTGAAAGCACGCTCAGGAGAAGCATTATGGACATTGCCACTACAGATACGGATTCAAATCCGAACCAAGGGGCCCACTGGCTTGTGACCGTGAAATTCTTCCTTAATTACTTTGTCTGGGTTTCCTCTTTGTAAAACAGCTATAAAAATAGCTATTTTTAGTGGCGTGAGGAGTAACGAAAATATATGTAAAATGCTTGGCAGGACGCAGGCACTCACTAAATGGTAATAAAATTGGATGGCCATGATAAGATTTAGAGGTTTTGAATAGGAGTAAATGATCAAAGCCATGCTTTGGAAAATTAATGTGGAATCTACAACTAAAACGGACTAAAGAAAAGAAGTGCTAAGTAGAAAACTAGTTAATATGCTTTTACAATCATCCAGATGATAGATAATTGGGGAGGGAGTGCAAACTAGGGTATCTGTGGAGTCGGCAGCCAGGGCCGTGTAGAACTGGCAAGGGGAAGGAATAATTGGGGAACTGGGGGACCCTGGCCCAGAACCTTCGGGAGAGGCACACGAGGAATCTGGAGGCCCCTAAGTTTGGAACTTGGATAACCGAGCGAGGACGCGGAAGTAGACAGAAATAGCAGAGGCAAAGAACTCTTGTGGGAAATTCTCCCCCACCGCAGCCTAAATCCTATACGCGGAAGAATGTTTCCAGGGTCGCCGAGAACAGATCAGACTTGGTGTAAGGGAGAGTGGGGCGGGGCAGAATGGGGGCGGAGGGGTAAAGACCGTTCAAGGTCGGCGACCCTGCACCCCCTGCTCCGCTCCGCCCCCGGGACCCCAGCGGGCAGCCCACGGGTGGCGGAGTGCGGCAACTTCTCCCCGCCCTGCTCCCTCCCTGCTCCTGCCCTTGTGGCTCGACCAAGCCGGCCCCCCGCCTCCCTGAGAGCGCCATTCCCTGGGCGGAGTCCCGGGCGCTCGGCCCCGCTCTCCCGCCACCCCTGCCGCCCTGCGTACCCCCGTGTGTCCGGAGCGCCGTGGCGACACCATGCTGGGCATGATCAAGAACTCACTGTTCGGGAGCGTAGAGACGTGGCCTTGGCAGGTTCTGAGCACAGGGGGCAAGGTAGGCCCGCAGGGCTGCCGAGGACCTGAAGGGAGAGCTGTGCCCCGCCTCTCTCCTGCTCCGGGCGGGACGGGGATCTGAGGGACTGGTGGGGAAGGAATGTGCTTCCAAGGTGTGCACTGTGGTTTCTATGGAGAACCCGGCTGTCGGGAAGACTGGGAAAAGCTCTGTAATGCCCAGCCCTCGGAATGGGAAGGAGGGGAGTAAGAGGTCCGGTGCAGCGGGTCAGAGGGCATGGCTGGGAGGAGGGGGACATAGAGGTGAGGTTGATTTGAGGGAGAGAATCCCAACTTGGCAAGTTGGACCTCGCCTGTTGAATGCATTTGTTCATTTAAATAGTGCAAGCATTTGTTTGCAGAGACACTCAGTTGCAGAAATGACTGACAAAGTCCTTGGCCTCCAGAAACTCCCAACTACTGGAGAACTGAGCATAAGAAAACAAGACATATGATGCCTTAGAGGTCAGTGTGCAAAGTCAGGAGCATGAGGAGAGGAGTAAGCAATTTTTCCAGGGGGGCGTTGAAGAGACCTTCGCTGGTGTGTTTTGAGCTGGGCTTGACAGATGTGTTGGAGTGCACAGGTGTGGCTTAGAATAACAGACATTTATTCTCTCACAGTTCTGGATGCTAGAAGTATGCTAGAAGATGTTGGTAGGGCCATGCTCCCTCTGAAGACTTGAGGAAGAATCCTTCCTGGACTTATTCTAGGATCTGGTGGTTGCTGGCAATTCTTGGGGTTCCTTGGCTTGTAGCTGCATCAGCTTGTCTTCCTTCTGTGCTTCACCTTGCCTTCTTCCCTCTGTGTCTGTGTTCAAATTTCATTCTCCTTTCTCTTACAGAGACCCCAGTCATTGGATTTAGGGCCCACTCTAATCTAGTATGACATCATCTTAACTTGATTACATCTGCAAAGATCCTATTTCCAAATAAGATTACATTCGCAGGTACTAGGGATTAGGACTTGAACATATCTTTTTGAGGGACACACTTCAACCCTTTTCAGCAGTAAAGAAGAGCATCTGCAAAGGCTCAGGGCTGTAAAATTGCTTGTTGGCCAGTAGAGCTCCCAGAGTCCAGTGCCTAGAATACAGGATGAGTGAGGAGGGCATAATTGCTATATTCCCACCAAATTTACATCAGTGCTAACACCTGTGAATTGGGCTGCCCCTGAAAACAAGGAGCCTGCTATTAGATTATATCCTTCTTGCTGGTAGGTGCAGCCTACAGTTTATGGCCGAATACCTAGCTCCCAGCACAGTGCCTCATCTGTGAAAGGTCTATGTAGTTGGGGGCCCAGCTTTTCTAGCAACTGTAGCCAGAGGCCTGTCAGTTCATCTCTCTGCATCTTAGTTTCCCCAGTTGTATGTAGAATGAGCAGTTTGGCCCTGATCAGAGGTCACAAATTCAAATGCCTACAGTGGCCCAGGAGAATGACTAGAAATAAGTGAAGCTGGCTGTTTTAGATTATAGGGCTTGGTGAGGACTGAAAAATTGCAGAGAGAGCCCAGATTCCCATCCAAAATGGACAACTCCAGCCAGGTACCGCCATGCAGCAGTGTGAACCAGTATTGCCAAATCTGGTATTTTCAAGAAAAGCCAGAAATCCACATTCTTCCTGGAAAATCAGTTTAATATTAATTCATTCATAGTAATTCATTCAACAAAAAACTTTGTTGAGTGCCAATAATGTAGTCCTCCCTCTTCTAGATAAAGGAAATAAAGCAATGAACAAAACCAACAAAGATTCCAGCCCTCGGGGAGCTTATAGTATAATGGATAATTCACAGATAAATAAGTACAACATATCATGTATCAGATGGTAATCAGAGCTGTGAAGAAAACCAAGCAGGGAAGAGAATTATGGAATTGGGAGTGTTGGCTGTAGTTTTGAGTAGGGCAACCCTGTCCGTTGTAGCCATTGGCAATTAACTAAAAATAATTGTAAATTAAATACTGCAGGCCGGAGAGTTCTGTGTAGGGGGGGCAGATCATGCTTCTCTGCCAGGCCAGTCTGTGGCCTCCCTCCTGGATGACCTCTAGGGTCCCTTTCAGCTCCAACACTTTCGTAACCACCTGTTACCTACAGCTCCCAGAGAACTTGTATTTCTGCAGTGGATTCAGGCTCACCTAGACTTGTTGGGTAAATGACGATTGCAAAACAGACCAAGGGTCTGGGCCAGTCCGTGGCCTGTTTGCCCTCAGATCCTTCCCTCACCCACCTGCTGTTCTGCCTCTATCCCAGGGTGGGGAGGGGGGTGGATTTGGGGGGGATGCCCTCTCTGTTTCCCAGGATCTCACATCACCTGGCTCCCAACTCACTTTAGCCAATGGGAGGCACTGGTAGCAGATAGGAGGGCAGGAAGAAGGGAGAACCCAGGATATTTCCCTTTCCTCCTCTGTCCCTGTCAACTTCTCTCTGTGGCTCCAGCTCCTGCTGGACAAGCTGCCATGGTTCTGTTTTCCACCAGGTGACCCAGGTACCTGAGTTCAGGTAACGAGTAATCCTTCCGCCATCCTTCCTAGGGTACTTACCAACTCTGGGATGCCTCACTGACCCCTCTTTGGCATCTCAGCTCTTCTGTGCAACCAATTCCTTGCACTTCCTCCTTCTAAATACTCCAGTAGTTTGTTTCCTGTTAGACCCTTATTGATACAGTGTCAACTGCCACTGATATGGTGTCTCTAGGGATAGATGCATCTCCCTGATAAACATCTTCTCTCAACTTCTGATGGGAATATGGAGTCATATGATATCTTGTTACCAGGCTGGAGCAAACCATGTAATCTGAATGAAGCCCAGTTTCTGCAGCTGTAGAATGGGTATGAAATATCTTTTCTGCCTATAAAACAGAAAATGTTTTATGAACTATAATACACCATTCAAATGTAGTAATATCCTTATACCAGAGCTCAGCTCCACTCTTGCTTATTTGTGGCTACAGGCAACTTAACTTCTCTGAGGCCAATCATGAGAGAAAATAATAATTTTTACTTTATGAGATTGTTTTGAGGTTTAAATAAGATAACCAATTATAAATCATTCAACAGAACGCATAGCACTTTGTTGGTCATGGCAGTAGTAACTATGGTTTGGTTACTTAACCTCTCAGCCACTCCAAATCCTCAAATTCTCCAACTGGAAAATAAGAATGACTGTATTGAAGTGACAATTAATTATGTATTCAAAGATATTGTACACCCTTTTAAAAAATACACAAATTCAGAGTGTTAAGTGTTTTGAAAAGTCTCCCCCTGAACTTGTCTCCCTTACCTTGGAAAGAGTCTGGGTCAGAAACCAGTTCCCACTCTCTTGGGCAAATGGATGGCCCACAGCGTTCCCTGTGTAGCATGGGCTTTGGGCTCAGCAGATGTTCAGGACTGATTCTGTGTACTTGGCGGGGAACCCAGGCTATCAGGTGCCTTCTGCATTGCTCAGGGAGGGAGAAGGATATCCAGCTCTCTGTGTTGGATGTGGTGGTTCTTACTGATCCTCAGAGCAGGACTGATATTAGTAACTGACATCCTTATGGGATTTGTGTCCAGCTTGTGCACATTGTTAGGACCCGAATGCCTGCATTTGAATCCTGGTTCCACTACCTTACCCGCACATAGCTTAACCTTTTGTGCTTCATCTGAAAATGGGGATAAAAGCAATCGCTTCTTCCTAGGGATGTTGGAGGGATTGAATGAATGAATGCATATAAACTGTTTAAAATAATGCCTGACACATAGAAAAGGCTTAGTTTGATTATTAACAGGATTTTCTTGTCATGGGAAAGCTGACTTCCAGAAACAGCATGTAACCCACCACATCAGGTGGCAATAAAAGACTGAACTTGAAGAGGACCATGCAAATCCCATAGCAAGAAGCATTCTTGCACACCCTCTCTCTGAGACTTGAACTTGACCAGAATTCCCACTAAATGTTGAAAATTGGTGTTAGTGGCCACAGGCCCAAA
>PVKY010014269.1:0-10647 GCA_004027775.1 Bradypus variegatus | reverse complement strand
TAAACACCCTGACAGGCCAGAGGGAAGGAAGGGCCGCAACTGAGGATCCGGGAAAATTAAAGTCCATAAATCAGGAGGCCTGGAGAGGCCTGGGTGTGAGTGACAGGAGACCCCTCCTGGCAGCAGTGATGTTGGGTGGGTCTGGAGGGATGAGGGGGGCCCCGGGAGGCTGGTGCCTGGGTCAGGGGGCTTGTCTCTCCCAGGCGCAGTCCTGGGAGCCGGATGGTCCCTGCGTCCCTGGGGGAATCTGGCACAGACTCGGGCCAGGCTGCCCTCACGGGCTGGGGGCTGGAAGGGATAGCGTGTGGGGGTGGAGTGCAGGCTGTCCCCTCACCCCAGACCCCCCAGAGAAGGAAACCAGAGCCGGCTACATGGACCAGGTCCCCAGGGGCAGGAGATTCTGCTTCCAGGAGAGTCTGGTTCCCGCCAACACCTTCTCCCACCCCTCATCGGATCCTCCGAGGGCCTGGTGGGAAACAGAGGCACACCCAAGCTGGGGGATTTCAGGATAAGTTTAATAAACCTTAATTTTGAAGGTGTGGGCAGATGTGGGAAACCAGGAGGGAGAGTGTGGAGCTCCAGGCTGGCAGCAGGGCCTCTCTCACCACCACAGGGCCTGAGGGCAAGGGGAGGGGTGACACCGGACCCCAAGATGGAGGGGCTGCCCGACAGGGGCTGAGACCTTTGTCAGTGGCTGTGCCTGGCCCAGCCCATGGCAACCTCACAGGGAGAGAGCTGGGAATAGATATCTCGAGCTCCTTCCCTTCCTGTCACCATCCCTCCCTCCTTCTCTCCTCTCTTTCTCCCTCCCTCCATCCTTCTATCCCTTTTCTCTTCCTCACTCCCTCCCTCCTTTCCTCAAAACTCCCGCCAGGGCTCCCTCTTAGCTGAAACCAACAAGCTCCTGGAGGTCACCCTTGCGGCACGGAGCAGGTGGAGCGGCAGGAGGAGTGGCCCCCTGGCCCTGGGAGCAGGAGGCCATCAGCACTGGCCTGGAGTGACTGTGTCACTGTCTCTCCAGGTCCCAGGCTCAGAAGTCCCCCAGGAGTCAGCCCTGGCACTTTCCTGTCCTGCTACCATCCAGCACTCCCTGGCCCTCGGGAGCCCTTGGCTCCCTTCTCCCCACGCCCAGGCCACACCTTCAGGCCGATGCGCCCAGTGGTGGGCACAGGGGCCCTGTCCAGTGTGTAGCCCGCTGGCCTGCACGGCCACACACTCCCACACACCCATTTGTGCATCCAGGGAAGTAGATAGGTCCCAGGCTGCTTCGCTGCGTTACACCGCCCAGGACAAGTTCCACCAATTAAACCACTGACCGCGTTTCCAAAAGCAATCACTGCAGCGCGGCAGAGCCTCCCAAGGCGAGGAGATAACAGAGACCTCGGCGGGTACGCGGCTGGCAGCAGGGGCTGGAGGGGCCTGCTGGCTGCATAGATCAGAGGACGGGCTGTGTGCGCGCCGTGTGCATATGTGCATGTGCTGGTTTTAAAAAATTATTACAGAGACATCTATACAGCACAACAGTTCCATTTTCACCACTTCCGAGTATGCAATTCAGTGGTGGTAATTACATTAAAAATGTGCTACCATCATTACCATCCATCACCAGAACGTTAGATCAACCCAAATAGAAACTGGATGATTTAAGCATTAATTCCCCATTCCCTACCCCCACCCCAGCCCTTAGTAACTTATAGTCTAGTTTCTGACTCTGTGAATTTGCTTTTTCTAATTATTTCATATTACTGAGAACATATGATATTTGTTCTTTGGTGTCTGGCTTATTTCACTCAACATGATGTCTTCTAGGTTATTCCATTTTGTTACATGTATCCATACTTGTTCTAGTTTGCTAATGTTGCCAGAATGCAAAACACCAGAGATGGACTGGCTTTTATAAAAGGGGGGTTATTTGGTTACAATAAACTCTTAAGGCCATAAAGTGTCCAAGGTCACATATCAGCAGTCAGGTACCTTCACTGGAGGATGGCCAATGGCGTCCGGAAAACCTCTGTTAGCTGGGAAGACACGTGGACGGCGTCTGCTCCAAAGTTCTGGTTTCAAAATGGCTTTCTCCCAGGACGTTCCTCTCTAGGCTGCAGCTCCTCAAAAACATCACTCTTAGTTGCACTTGGGGTATTTGTCCTCTCTCGGCTTCTTCAGAGAAAGAGTCTGCTTTCAATGGCCATCTTCAAACTCTCTCTCATCTGCAGATCCTGTGCTTTCCTCGAAGTGTCCCTCTTGTCTGTGTCAAGCTCATTCCTTCTGTCTGAGCTTATATACTGCTCCAGTAATCAAGACCCACCCTGAATGGGTTGGGCCACACCTCCATGGAAATTATCTCATCATCTACAATTGGGTGGGTCACATCTCCATGGAAATACTCAAAGGATTCCAATCTAATCAGCACTAAAACCTCTGCCCCACAAGATTGCATCAAAGTGCTTGGCTTTTTCTGGGGGACATAATACCTTCAAATTGGCACAATACTTCATTCCTTTTTATGACTGAAAAATATTCCATTGTATGAATATACCACATTTTATGTATCCATTCGTCAGTTGATGGACATCTGTTGCTTCCATTTTTTTGGCAATTGTGATTAATGTCAGCATAAACATTGTTGTGCAAATATCTGTTTGGGTATCTGCTTTCAGTTCTTTGAGGTGTAGACCTAGTAGTGGGATTACAGGGTCATATGGTTATTCAAAACCTCACTTTCTGAGGAACTGCCAAACTCTTTTCAACATTGGCTGCACTATTTTACATTTCCGCCAACAATGAATGAGTGTTCCTATTTCTCCACATCCTCTCCAATACTTGTGATTTTCTGTTTTTTGAATAGTAGCCATTCTAGTTGGTGTGAAATGGTATCTTATGTAGTTCTGATTTGCATGTCCCTAATAACTGATGACGTTGAGCATCTTTTCATGTGCTTTTTAGGCATTTGTATATCTTCTTTGCAGAAATGTCTATTCATTTCTCTTGCCTGCTTGTAAAAATTGTGTTGTCTTTTTATTGTTGAGTTATAGGATTTCTTTTTATATTGTAGATAGTAAACTCTTATCAAATGTGTAGTTTCCAAATATTTTCTCCCATTGAGTCGGCTTTCTTTTTACCTCCATGATAAGATCCTTTGCACTAAAGTTTTCAATTTTGATGAGGGTCCATTTATCTCATTTTCTCTGGTTGCTTGTGCTTTGGGTGTACAGTCTAAGAATCCATTGCCTACCACAAGGTCCTGAAGATGTTTCCCTACACTTTCTTCTAGGAGTTTTATACTTCTGGTTCTCATATTTAGAGTTTTTGAGTTGATTTTTGTATATGGTATGAGGTAGGACTCCACTTTCATTCTTTTGCATATGGATATGCAGTTTTCCCGGCATCATTTGTTGAAGAGATTATTCTTTCTCCATTGAGTGGACTTGGTACTCTTGTCAAAAACCAGTTGACCATATATTGAGGGTTTATTTCTGAATTCTCAGTTCTGTTCCATTGGCCTGTATGTCTGTCCTTTTGCCAGCACGTACCTGTTTTTGAGCAGTTGTGGCATGTGTGCACTTAGAGAGGCACAGAGAACCCCATGGAGGAAGCCAGAGCTGGGGGCAGAAGATGGATCAGGAAGGCAGACATGGAGTCCAAGAGGCACACAATTTAGGATAGGAACTGTGTTACCAAACCCATGTCCTTCTGTCTTCTTCCTGCTTTCTTCTCTGGTTCATGAGAGCAGGGAAACAACTGTTTTTACAAATCTAGATTCAATCCCAGGAGAATGGGGAGATGAACCTGCCTGCCAGCTGTCTCCACGGTGAGAAGCCTTTGCTGCCATCCCTCCCCCAAAGGCTCATCACGCAGTCTTTGGAGAAGGAAGGAAGGATGCAGGCAGAGTGGCCCTTAGCAGCCTCCTGCCTGGCTGAGGCTGTGGCAGTGGCGGTGCTGGTGGTGACGATAGTGATAGTGGTGGTGGTGGTGACTTTCAGAGTCGAGTCTGCTCACCATGGCCTTGACCTCCAAGAGATGGCTTTGCCCCCTCTTCTTCCCAGCCCCACCTGCTGTCTGAGTATCTGGTGAGATGGGCATGGATTGTTCCTTTTGCTCTGTCATCCCTCCCATCTCAGAGGTTGAGGGATGAGAAGGGATGGAAGTGGGAAGTGAAGGTGGAGTTGAGGGAGGTGGGCTGGGCTCTGTCTGTGATGGGCTGTGACCTGCCCATTTCCCTTTTACCTTCTCATTCAGAATTTCCCTCCCAGCTCTTGCCTGACAGGCTGATCTGCTATTAATGGAGAAAGACAGATGCAGTTGGCTTGTTAATTACAGCAGATTAAGTCTTCAGCCCAGGCCTCCTGGGCAGGTCAGGGGAGTGGAGGGGGAAGTAGGGCAGGGGAGTGGCTGCAGCTGGTTGTCAACTTGGCTACCCTTGGGTTTAAAAGAACAGGAGCCTGGGGCTTGGAAGAGATCAACATGTGTGGCTGACGGGGGTCATTTCAGACCCAGGGAAGAAGCCTGCTGGGAGAGCTGGGTGGGACAGAATAGAGCAGGAGACAAAGCCCCCACTGTGATGAGTGCCTACTGTGTGTCAGATGCCACAGCAGCTGCTTCATGAGGACCATCTCTTGCAAGCCTCCCAACAGCCCTAAGTTAGGTGAGCTCACAAGCCCTGTTTTACAGAGGAGGCTCCCCAAAGCACAGAGAGGTCAAGTGGCTTGCCCAAGTTCACACAGCTAGTAATCTTGTTGAATTCCTCAAATCCTTTCGCCTCCCTCTCCAGAGACCACCAAGAGTAGGACCAAAATGGTGAGGTAATTCATTTAGTCTACAGATACTTATTAAGTGCTTCCTGTGTTTGAGGACTGGGGATCTAGAGATGAATAAACACGTTCCCTGTCCTCATGGAGTTGGAAAAGGAGCCTGGGAGATGGCTTGTTTCCTAGCTCTGCCCACAGGCTCTTCCAGGGCTGGAGACAGTGGCGTGTGACCCTATCCATGACTCCTTGACCCTGCCAACGACCTGTGACCCTGCCCATGACAGTGTGACCATAACCCCCTCAACAACTGGATTGACCTGAGCAATCCTGGGTTTACCACTGGACTCAAAGCCTCTCTTTGGTTTGGGGCTGATCCACCAAGGATTTCATGCAAAGTAGAGACCTCGGAGCACTATTTGGAGGAGGCCACACTGGGTGTGTATCCACGGAAGGCAGAGGCCAGATAGCTCCAGAGAAAGGGCAGCTGTCAGACAAATTCCCAGTTCCTATGAGACAGGCTTGTTTTTTTCTACCCCTGGGTACTGTGAGGTCCCCCCACTCCCTTCCCTTCCCAAACATTTCTACCTTTTCCTTTAGCTGGTTTAATAACTTTCTATTTTGTGGAACCAAAGGATCCTCCAGGTAGAAGAGCAAGGTGAGAATTCCTGGTAGGGCCTGAGATCCCTGCACCATAGGGGCACCGAAGAGGAGCTGGACTCCTCTGTGGGCCTCAGGGAACAACGTGGTCCTCACCAGGCAGAGGGGAGCATAGGAGGCATCTAGGGAGAGAGATGAGGACCTGGCAGAGGGAATGGTGTGTGCAAAGATGGGGAGTTAGGCAAGGAAGTGTGCTGGGACCTTCAGGAAGGAGTGGGCTGGAAAATGTTTAAAACTTGGCTTACTGGGGAAAAAAAAGTTCCTTCATTTGTAGCATTTGCTGATTCCCATTTTGTGGCCTAAATACTCCCGCCATGGCCAATTTCAAGCTGCCAGCATGCTGTCAGCTGGCTGTAAAACTTTTGGAAATGTAACAGCAGCTTTCACAGACTGGTCCAAACTGGTTCCAGGATGCTACTGCATCAGATCATCTGCCCTTGCCTAAATGGAAGGGCATATGGGAGGACAGAAGAGGCTGGAAAGGTGACTGAGACATTGGGAAGGGTTCTGAATGTCACATTTTAGAGTTTGAGCTTTAATATGAAGTGGCCAAAACTCAGGTCCTGATTGGGTGACTTCGGCTATGTGTGTTAGATGATGCACTGCTGTTTCTTGTCCTGCTGTGCTTTGGACTCCCCTTAGGCTGCACCCCTGAATTACCCCAGAGGGTCTGTTTGGGCTGGTATTAGACTTGGAGATGGGAGCACAGAATGTGCGGTTGCTATCTCCTGATAAAGAGGGAGAAGAGGAGTTTGAGCTCTCCCCCAGTCAGCTGCACCTTGGGGCCATCCCTCATCTTAATGAGCCCATCTGATTCTCGTTTGCTAATGAGGAATTTAATGGTCACAGACTGACAAGCGAGACTGAGAGGGAAGACGGGAAGGTCGTTACGAAAATGAAGTGTGTGGCTAAATGCCACACCAGTGTCTCCCTACTCTGCCCCTCCCTTGGTGCCAGCTCAGAGTGGGTGAGAGATGGGATGCAGGGACTGGCTTGACCTCACCTCAAAAAGGGGCTCCTGGCTGGACCTGTGAGTCAGCACCACGGATAGGGATTGTGGCTCTTCTGGAATGTTCTTTCCTCTCCCTTTGCTCTCAGCTCAAGTTTGTTTTTTCAAGATGGATACACGTTGCCTCCCCTGGATACCTTGCACAGAGCCCCAGATGGGTAAGGGCCCCCGGTGTTTGCATAGAAACCTTTACACACTCTCACAGCGTCCGCATCATGTTGCTAAAATGCTACATTTCCTTGGCTGTTTTCCCTATTAAGTTTGTGAGCAACTTGAGTGCAGGGTCTCTGTCCTCTCATCCTGAATACTGACCACATGCCCAATGCTGTGCAATGCAGAGGGAGAAAATTTGTTGAAAGATGAATGAATGAACCAGTGAATAAATGAGTAGGTACAGGAGTGAAGGAAAGAATGCATGAATAAATTTGTTTAATGAAAAAATCAATGACTATTGAGCCATGGCCAGGATATTGCTAGGGAGGGCAAGGCTTTGGATTCACAAGAAATATCCCATCCCTCAGGCTATATGCACAAAACAGACAGAGGGAAATTAAAAACTAGGTTGCCAAAAATCAATATAGCCTCTCCTCCCTTCTTCCATGTTACAGGGCTATCCAGAATAAAAATTACACACCCCAGCTTACCTTGAGTTTATCTGAGGCCAGATGACTAATTTATAGTCACTGAGGTGTAAGGGGAAGTGGAACATAGAACTCTGGGAAGGGTCCTTCAAGGGAGAGGGTGTGGTCTTCTCCTTCCCTTCCTCTTTTCTGTTGGCAGGACTGTGGGGGCAATGGAGCACCTGAGACTTGGTAGAAAACATGGGTCTCTTGAGGAACGTGGAGCAGAATTTTCAGACAAGCCCTGGGCTGCCTACATCCAGATTGCAGTGGAAGAGAGAATTAACTTCTTTTTCCTGCTATTATTTTGGGTTTCAATGCCCAGCAGAACCTAATCCTAAGTAATAAATGTGTACCATCATAAAAAGAGACTCCAATGTAACAAACAAGGGCAGATCAACACAAGGCAAACTGTGGAAGCTAGCACTGAGCAGGGTGGCCTGAAGGTAATCCCAGGGTGACGTCTGGGCTACTCCTTGAAGGAGGGAGCATCTGCAGGAGTGGGTGGGTTGGAGTAAGTTTATAATGGTAACTGGGCTCCTCTCCTCATCCAGCCCAGTGAACCTGCATTGCGTCTTGTCCTGTGCTCAGCAACCTGGGAAGAAAGAAGGCAGCCAGCAAGACCTCTCGCTCAGGAATCCTGGCTGCAGCAAGGGACACAGAGAAGACCCAAGACTACTGAGAACAAACCTGGTCTGGAAGAAGGAGCACTGGACAGGGAGTCAGGTGGGTATATCTTTGGTCATTTTCTACGTTTCTTCTCCCATGTGGGAAGGCTCTCAATTAATTGAGGCTGGTTGCTGGGTTGTTTCTGGGGGTTGGTCCATCAGGCTGGGGCTGGAGAGGCCTGCAGATGTGAACGAGGCTCGGGAAGCAATGTCTTCTCCTGGCCTGCTTCTGTGGGTTTGAGGAGGAGAGCTCTGAGAGAGAGAGAGAGCTCTGATTGAGCACAAGGTAGGCAGAATTCTAAAAGGACCTCTGATGACCTACACCCTCCCCTTGAGGTAGGCAGGGCCTGTAACTTGCTTCTAACTCACAGAATAGGGTAAAGATGAAGGGATTTTGCAGATGTAATGAAGGTCCCTAAACAGATGACTTTTAGGCAAGCAACAGGGAGATTGTCCTGGGTGGGCCTGGGTGGGCCTGACCTAACCAGGTGGGCTTGTTAAATGAGATGTTAGACTGTCCCTCCTTGAAGAAGCAAGATGCTGTGAGTTCCACAGCTGTGGGGAAAATAATTCTGCTCACGCTCACCTGAGCTTGAGAGAGCAGGTGCGCCTCAGGGGAGAACCCCAGCCCCAGCCAACACCTTGAGGGCAGCTTGTGAGACCCTGAGTGAAGGACCCAGCCAGGTCAAGCTGGGACCCATGGGAACTGTGAGATAACAAATAAGAGTCGTTTTAAGTCACCAAGTTTGTGATAATTTGTTACAAAGCAACAGAAAATTAACACAGAGGGTCAGACATGCCCGGTTCTGGCCCCACTTGGGCTCAGCCCCACAGCCAGCCTCTCTCGATTCGGGAAGTGGAGCTGGCATCTCCACTCATGGCAACGCAACAGTGAAAGAGGAGATTAAAATCCAAGATGGAGCAATTCAAAAACTATGATCTCGACAAACAGCGGTGCTTAGATTTCCTTCCCATCACTGATACCCTTAGCAGATATTCTCCAATCTTGTAATCACGGGAAGACTTTTCCAATTTGGGCCAAATTTCCTTCCTTTCCCCTCACCCCTCCTTTTTCTTTAAATTCTCTGGAATGCACAGTCGATCCTGTGCAGCTGTGGCCCCTAAATAAACGGTGCTAATCCCCTTAATTGAAATCTGATCCCAGCAGCAGGAAGGCTCCTTGGGGCTGTGTGCTTCAGCTTATCTCTCTGGAGCAGGGAGCAAATCCTGCCCTTGTCCTGAGATGGGTTCAGGGATATTTGCTTCCAGGGGCCGACACCCTCCAAATCCTGGGAGACGCTGATCAATGCCGGAGCTGGGTCAGGCAGGTTCTCCCAAACTCCCACCTCCACAGTGAGGCCAGTCTTGGCCAGGCTCCCAGAGAGGGGGCCCTGAGCGCTTCAAGTCTCCACTTCTGTCTGCCACCAGGCAGTTCTCCCTATCAGCTAACCCAGTGGTGCTCAAGCAGGCGATGAGTTTTACTTTCTGTTCTTAAGGAACACTGGGCAATGTCTGGAGATATTTTTGGTGGTCACAACCGGGTGGTGGGGTGTGTGTGTGGGGTGGAGATTTCTACTGGCCTCTGGTGGGAAGAGGCCAGGGATCCCGCTAAATATCCTGCAATGCCCAGGACAGATCTCATAGTAATAAATGATCTGGCCCCAAATGTTAATAGCACAGAGGCTGAGAAACCTGAGTTAACCTAAGCCCTTTTTTATCTCTTTTATCCCTGTAGAACAGAAAGAACATCCATAGCTGGAGGTGAGAGATTTGGAAGCAGTGAATTTGGAGGATGACACACACACACACACACACACACACACACACACCTTTTCTCCACCTTGGTCTTGTTCACTCCTATTTGTCCTTTACAGCGTAGTTCAGGAGTTACCCCCTGGAATCTTCTTCATGCCATGGGCTGGATGTCACATACCTCTTCTGTGCTGCAGAACCCTCCACACATAGGGTTTGCCCAGCGTATATCATCCCCACATGAAGTCATCGGGTTTGTCTGGCAAGACTAATAGACGGTGACTGCTCTGGTTTGCTAATGCTGCTGTTATGCAAAACACCAGAGATGGACTGGCTTTTATAAAGGTGGTTTATGTGATTACAAATTGCAGTCTTAAAGCCATAAAGTGTCCAAGATAAGGAAACAACAACAGGTACCTTCGCTAGAGAAAGGCCACTGGTGTCAGGAAAACCTCTGTTAGCTGGGAAGGCACGTAGCTGGTGTCTCCTTGCTCCCAGGTTGTGTTTCAAAATGGTGTTCCCCAAAGTGTCAGCTTTCTATGTCCATCTTCAAAATGTCTCTGTAAGCTGCAGCTCCTCCAAAATGTCACTCTTAGTTGTTCTCCAAAATGTCATTCACAGCTGCTTTGCATCTGGGCCTGTGCGGCTCTTTTTAAGGTACTCCAGCGATCCAATAAATACCCATGCTGAATGGGTAGAGCAACACCTCCATGGAAATAATCCAAAGAAAGTGCTCGCCACAGTTGATTGAGTCACATTTCCATGGAAACACTGAACCAAATAGGTTCCAACCTAATCAACATCTGCCCCCACAAGATTGCATCAAAGAATATGGCTTTTTCTGGGGGACATAATATATACAAATTGGCACAGTGACCAAGATGAGGGCAGTGGCCCCCTTTTTGGGGGGGCAGTGACCAGAAAAGGCTTCTGGGGGGCTGACCTGTTTCTTGATCTGGGTGCTGGTTCTCAGGAGTGCTCATTTTGAGAAAATCTGTGCTTTTCTGTATGTAAATTATAACTCAGTAAAAACGTTCACTTAAAAATTATCTGGTTTCTGTTTGGTTACCCCCATCTTGTCCTGACTGTAACCTCATCCAGGAAGAGACCGTGTCTTATTTATGCTGTATCTTCCTTATCTTTGGCTTGGAGTTCTTTACCTCTCTGAGCCTCAGTTCCTTCATTTGTAAAGGGAT
>PVKY010014268.1:0-10647 GCA_004027775.1 Bradypus variegatus | reverse complement strand
GGAAGAGAGGCAAAAATTTACTTTTTCTGTACTTTACAAAGTTTCATGCACCAGGTTTTATTCCTATCACAGAACTATGCATGGAATATGATGCTACTGCTGGGAGGACACAGTCTGTTTCAAGTATGGAGACAATGAACAGAGGCTGAAGAGAGGTCGTATCTCTAGAACATGTAAGTCTGCAAGCAAAGAGCTGAAATGTACTTAGGATAAAACATTACTGGAAAAATAAATAAGAACTACAAACAACACGAATGAATCTCACAAACATAACCCTGAATGAAAGAAGTCACACCAAGAAGTGTCCATACTTTAAAGAAATTTCAAACACAAACAAAAGTAACCTCTAGCATCAAAAGTCAGGATAGTGGTTTCCTCACGAGGGGAAGCGGATGGCAGTGACCGGAAGAGTACACAAGGGGCTTCTGGGGTTCTGGCAATGTTCTGTTTCTTAATCTGAGTGCTGGTCACATGGGTGTTCTCACTTTGTGAGAATTCATCAAGCCTTAAAAGTATGATTTGAATGCCTCTATGTATGTTACAGTTCAATAAAAAGTTTGCTTAAAAATAAAACAGGTAAACAAAGAGAAGGGGGGTACTAGATAGGGAGCATAAAAGATACCTAAATACTGTATTTTGGTAAACTACAGCTACTTGGGAGTACAATTCACATTTTTATTATGGAATTTCTTCAGCAATAAATGTATGCCAAATTAATAAGTATACATAAGTGAATCCATTCATAACCTCCCATTCTGATGACTGACAGAAGACACTGGCCAAGTTAGCTGGCCTGGGTTTCATCTATGACATGCAACTAAGAAAAGTTTAGCAGCCCGCACACAATGCTCCAAGTTTAAAACCTGTCCCAACAAAATGAGTTAAACTGACACACGTAAACCTATGAAAGCAAAAGAAAGCAATATTGCTGCTTTTCCTGAAAAGGTAAAAGCAGATCTCAATGATGTTTATAGTTACCCCACCGAGTTCCCATTACTCTACAGAGTTCCTTACACTGCTGTAATTTCTTCATAATACTTGCTGGTAACTGAAATTATCTCATTTTTATGTTTACTTATTTTCTCTTCCTCTCCAAATTATTTTAAACTCCCCAAGAGCAGAAACTTTGTCTCTCTTGACAATATTGTACACCTAGAGTCCAGATGGTTTTGTGCTCAATAAATACTTGTCAGATTACCACAACTAACCAAGTAATTTACTTTATGGACACCAAATATACATAAGCCAGTACCAATATGGCACTAAGTTCAATGTAATAACAAATACAAACTAAATCATTACTTGGTTCCTTTGCAGCGGTTTTAAGGTCAATAAGGTTTAAGATTTGGTGATTTGGAAGGTAGAGATAATTTTTAAAATGTATTTTATGGAATGTTTCTGTAAAAGACAAATGCTATAACTAAACCAATGTGATTGAAGGAGTAAAACCAGTGCAGTGCATATTACCAGGGAATGTGGGAAAGAGGCCTGACTACAAGTTTAGGGACCTCCTCTTCTTTCTGGGAGCTCTCCTATCTGAAAAACATTCCAGGACAATGCCCTTTTGAAGCTTCCATCAAAGATCAAAACTTTCACATATAAATATGTGTTTTCCCCTAAACAAACAAAAGTTACTTCTAAAGTATTTCACTACTATTCAAGAGATTTTTAATTGTTGGAGTATCTCTTCAGACCTTCAGTTCAATATCCTGAGTATCAACCTTTTTTTAAAGCTGGTTATCTCTAAACATAATCTTAATACACAAATAAAGCAATTCCCTCACTTTCACTTGTCTGTAGAAACTCTAAAAACAGTAAACTTTTCAGAGGGATTAAATAAACACGACTTCAACTCAACACCATGATAAATCTAGAGATGAATACTAGAAAAGTTCTAAATCTGTGGTAATTACCCAAAGCAAAAATTTTCTTAAGTTTTCAACTGAAATTAAGTAACAGCTGAAAGTCAGAATGAAATACCAGTATAAAAACAAACAAAAAAAACCACTCATCAACAGAGTTGAGGGAGTGTCTCGGTAATTTTTATTTTACAATAAAGACATCATTGCATTTAGAGAAATAACAAGACCACTAAAGTAAAATACATTAGATTCATCAACAATTACAAAAAGTCACTCTGCATGAAACTTAAGAAATTCAACTTAAAAGAACAATGATTAGACATCTTCAAGGAATTTTCTTCTTTTTAAAGCTGCTAGCCTCTTTACTGAGTCTGGCAAAAGATGGTAGGAATGGTACTTTGGCTATCAACTAGGAAAGGAACAGTGTCTTTTCCCCATCCACTTGATACCTTACATACACACACACACACACAATTTTATTTTCTATCTTGAAAGGCTCAGACTATACATCAGCATGGTGCAGAGGTAACCTTTGATTATTTACAAGTTGCCAGTGACTCTTCCATGCTCTAGTGTTAAAGACTTAAAAGTATATTATAGAACAAGCATGAGGCAACCATTTGAAGTGATGGGGATGTTACAAAACTAAATTGTGATGATGGATGCAAAACTCTGTAAAATTACTAAAAATCATTTAATTGTACCCTTACAACAGGTGAATTTTGTTACATAAAGTATAAATAAAGCTATAAAAAAATAATAACCAGCAAGGGGTAGAGTGGGAAGTTATAGCTGGGGGTGGGGTGGGGAGGTGTATCAAAGAACCCAGAGAACCAGTACATAAAATAATACATCTAAAATGTAGATCTCTTCTGCCCTGAACTCCGAATAGTTTATTAAGTGTGCCCTCCTTCTCTGACAGGCTCCTTAGCATCTTCTGACCTTCCATTCATTCTGCTCTATGCAGCACCAAAAAGAAGAAAAAACATAGATCTCATTCTGAATCGCCTTCATGATTCCACCTGTAGAATTAAATACATCTGATACATACAACACTAGTAGTGAAAAGCTGGCAGACTATTTTGTAAAAATCAATTCCCCTTGTCCAGAAGAAATGGAGGGGAGAGGATCCTTCTAATTGATTCCCACAGCCAGCGTGCTCTGACCTCCCATAGCACTTTTTTTTAATTAATACTTTATTTTCTAAAACATTCTGTCTCAAAACGACACTGTTACAAAAATGATTTTCTCCACAGCAAATGCAATCTTGCTCAGAAATGTTCACAAATCTCCAAGGCATAAAACTGGGTCCTCAACTTTGGAAACTATTAGGAACTGAGCACACTTCCACGCTTAACTGGAACATACCAGTTATGTTTCTGTTCATCTGAGCCAGATAGTGGCTCTGCAGTCAAGGGCAGGGAAAGGGAGAGGATGAGGACAGTGGGACCCCATGTGAGACAACTGGCTGCACCCCGATCTTAACCAAACCATTTGATAAATGAGATTTTGTCAATTGCTCACAAGTGAGGAGCAAACACTGTGAAGACCCAGAAAATTGGAGCCACATTCTTGTAATTGGTACAACCACCCTCAGAAAAGTGAAGGGACATATGCAAAGACATCCTGGATTCATGTGACAAATACGGGCAGAAAATATGCCCTTTGAAATTTCTCTACCTTAAGTTATGTGGCATATATTTTATGCCATAGCAATTTATACCGCTCTTTGAGCCATTATAACTTGGATTACAGTCATCTGGGTATGTCCTGTCAACCTTTTAACCCAGTAATGCTTTGAGCATTATCTTTCACATCCCAGCAGTTTTATAAATGTATATGTACATGGTAATCATGGCAGTACTGTCCTAATCAAATCAAGGAATACCAATTGTATCTTCAAAGGGTCAAAAACAGTTCTGCACCTTACTGGACTACCACCAATTCCAAGCTGGCTTCCTTGGTTGACCAGGAGATGGTGTTGACAATTATGACAATGATGATGAGTAAATTCCAAAATGACTACTGGCTAGCCAACAGCTAAGACTGTTTGCTAATACAGAACACCAGCTCAGAGCAATAAAACCCAATTTCCGTGCCAGTCTACAGGCTAGAAAACCCTTTCAAAAAAAAAAAGCCCTCTTGAAAAAAAATGACAAATTTTTGGCCCATTGCCTGGCACCCAAAAACCAAACCCAAAGAAAAACCTAAGCTGTGTTTCACAAAAAGTTTCTACTGTCAGCAATACCAAGTCTGATTAATACTATGTAAGACATAAAAAACGTGAAGCTCATTATCAAAGCTCTGAAATGCCAGAAAATGACAAAAGGCCCAAACAAAAAACAATAACCAGTATCACAGACAAAATAACAGGACAATTAATATACTGACAGATAAGATGAAAACCTGTCAAATTTACCTCTCCACATGAAGTCCATCCATAGCATAATATACGTAAAGCCAAAATGTTATCTGCATTCCAATTAATGATGATTTTCGGAACAGATCCAACACATCAAAATATTAACACTGATAAGAACCAAGATGGAACAAATTTAGGCTTTTTAAAAGTATCATGAATTGATAGTGTTTAAATCTGCAAACAAACTTCTGAAATTTGTGTTCAAATCTACTCAATGTCAGAACCAAAAAATTACAAAAAGGCCCTTAAAGATATTTTAACTGCTTATCATTTACTTGTTTAAAAACTGAATAATACTGTTATCATCTGTGGCACTAAAAAAACCTTCAACATCTATAGTGTTTTTAAAGCCAAAATCTTCCATGTACTACCAAAAAGTTGATGAGTCAGATTTTTTTATACAAGTAGAAACTGAAATGTATTTTATTGTGAGATAATTATTCCCAGCAATAAATCAGATGTAAACTTTTGGGTTTGGTTCAAGTTTCCCTTCACCAGTAAGGTCCTCAAGTTCTCAGGAGTTTCTTAGTAATTTACTTGATCATATACGGTAACACTCAAAGTAAAACCACAATAAAGAGGTTTGGCCTCTGAGGGATTCTACGTGTAAAAGCATTACTCATAAGTAATATATAATCACTATTGCTTTAAATAACAAATACATTTTTAAACTTTAATGCCATTTGTTGGAATTTCCTATTTTAGATAGCAAAACACAATCTATTAAAACACCCATGGATGTTTTTTATATTACCTAAGTCTTCTACAATAATACAAAAATTTTACATGAATTCACTCTAAAAAACTACTCAAGGGAAGACATTTTTGGTTCTTGAGTATTTTTATTCAAAAGTTTCATTACTTAAAGAGTTAGTGGAATTTACACAACTGTTCTACCAGTACTTGAACCAATTAATGTCACAGTTATAGTCTTGTAGGTTGCCCAATTACCTATTTAACCCCAGGTATAAATAAAGCAACAAGACCCTAATAGAACACACTGGTTTAGTCAAAGAACAATATTTTTCCAGTTGGATCTGTGGAGTACTACCATAGTCATATTTGAAGGCCACCAATTCAATAACAAGTACCTGGCGAAACGAGACTTTTGACCATCAACTTTAAATACACTCAAAATTCACTCATTCTCTCTTTCTCACTTTCACACACACCCCAACACCTGTCCATTAAACCACACCAGGAACAGTTAACTTCAAATTCTTTCACCACTGAAACAAATTCCAGATACCAGTTAAGAGAAAGGCTGACCTGAAGACTACAAAACCAGCCTTGACATTTCATCCAAGTATATCAAAATGTTAAACATGGAGTAGAGTAGTTCAACTCGTTGTGATGCAAGATGCACTTTACTACCTTTATCTCAATGAAAAGAAATTCTTTCAACATTCTTCTCATTATAATAAAGCTTTAAAGACAATTTCGATTTAGCTACTCTATTCATTTTACCATTTTGCAAAACCATCCTCCATCACCACTCTGCATAAGCTAATCAGAAACAAAAACCTGACAGAGCAGCTTTCCAAAAAAATGCACTTTCCTTATCAAACCCCAACATTTATTTTCAAGTGCAAGAAAATAACAGACACAGCCTGAAACAGGAAAAGCATAACCAGCATTACTGTATTAATGCCACTAAATTTCTTAGAGAAGGGAAAAATAAGTCAGGACAAGCAAATTAAAACCATTCTGCACATGACAAAAGTAAAAATACTCTAACTTCATATAACCCGTACCAAAAGCAATGTTTCGTCTCTTTTTGATCCAATACCAAAATAAGCAAATAGACACAAGTGTCGAATAAACCCAGGGTCTGTTTGAAATAACACGAAACCCTGGGAAAATTCCCTTCCATAAACCATTTAGTGAACATGAGGCTTTCCACCCAACGTTCAATACACGCAACCAAAAAACAAAAAACCACCACTTCCCACTCCTCAAATGCAGACAAGGTCGCAATCAACAAGTTGGAAAGAGGACAGACAATATGGCTCACCACCTCTCCCCCATCTTAAAAAAAGTCATTTAACAAAAGGTAACACAGATCTTCAAGTACCTGGTGGAGGTGCCTTTCCTCACATCGCAGATGCTGCATTTAAAGGCTTCAGCGCTGTTTCTGAAGGTACAGACGCTACAATCCCAAAAGCCTTCGTCTGCGGCAGGTTTCGCTTGTCTTTTTGGCCTTCGGGGGAGTGGGGGAAAGGGGAGGGAAGGGGACGGGAGCAGGAAAAAGGGGAGAAACAGCACAACACAGGGGCTGGTGAGCCGTCGTAATTTCAGAGGCATCCAAAGCTGGAAACTTAGCTCGGACGACCACCCACCCACCCTTTTCGGGGAATGGAAAAGAGACCAGGGGAGGAGACGGGGCGCCCCCACCCGCACCCTGCAGACCCCGGGCCCAGGCGGGAGCCGCTTGCACACCCGGCGGCAGCGGCGACGGCGCCCAGGGAAGGGCCGCGGCGGGCGCAGGAAGCGGGCGGACTTGTGGACTTGAGCGTGGAGCTGGGGGGGCCGTGAGGGGAGCCGCGGGCCGGATCCGGAGGGGGCGCGCAGGGGCAGCCCGAGGCCGACGGCGGGGAGTGGGCCGCCTCCTTCCCTCTCCCCTCCCCTGCTCGCGCCCTCCCTCCCTCCCCACCTGGTTAAATCTCCCTTTGTCTGGGAGGAGTGGCGGCGGCGGAGGGTGGCTGAGGAGGAGCCGCCATGGCTGCGGCGCGCACGGCCGCCAGCCCCGAGCGGGAGCGACACCGCCTCCCGCCGCCGCCGCCGCCACCGCCCGCTGCCGCCGCCTTCCCCCGCCTCCGGATCTCCATCTTAGCAGCGCCTCCCCCCGCCCCTGGTGGCTCCGGGGCCTAGTCGTCGCCGGCCCCCGCCCGCCCCCAGCCCTCCCTCCCCTTCCGCTCCCTCAGCTCGGAGCAGGTACCTGGTCGGGCTCTTCTTGTCGCCCATGGTCATGGATGGGCTGTACCCCCGCCCCCCCCCAAAGCCGAAACCGGCGCCGCTCGGAGGAGAAACGCCGTCCGAGGAGTCGTCGCGGACCGGCCCCCCTCCCTCCCCCGCGCCCGCCTGCCCTCAGCCGCTGGGGCTCGAGCTCCGGCCGCCGCCGCCGCCGCCGCCGCTGCCAGTCTCCGGACGAGACTAGTCCCCGCCAGCGCCGCCTCCGCCGAGTGACTGACGAGGGGCGGGGCCGGGCGCCGCGCGTCACGAGCCGTGCAGCCAATGGAAGGGCCGCGGCCAGCACCGCGAGGGCGGGGGCGGGGCGCGGGGGAGGGCGGGGAGTGGAGGACGTGGGCCCGGCCGTCGGTGTGCGTGCCCGGGAGTGTGTGCGCGCTGGGGGCGCGCGTGCTTGCTGGTGGCCCCCGCGGCCCGGCGCGGCAGAGCGTGCGAGCCCGGCGGGGCGCACGTGGCCGCGCCCGGGAGCTGGCAGGCAGCTTCGGGCTGCGCAGGGCCGCACTGGCGGCTATCGCCGGGACCCCAGCCCCGAAGCTGCATGGGGGAAGTAGTTATACGCAGTTTGCGCGCACCACGTGAGCTTGCTGCGGCCGGGCCCTTCGCGACGCCTCGAGGCTTGGAATCGGCAGGGCCTCCCTTGGCCCGGGTTCCCCTGTGCCCCACGACTCCTGTGCCACGTGGAGCTTTGTATCAGCCTGTCCTTAAGTTCCTGCTTCTAGCTGATACGCCGGCCGGAAGCCCCTTCCCAGGACCCTGACTCGGGAGGGAACTAAGCTCGAAGGGTGTGGCACAACTAAATGGCCCCAGAGGCTGGACCCTGAGTTCCTGTGTGCTGGCTCCCCCCCCCCTGCAGACCCCAAAGCCTAAAACAGGGCTTCTCCTAGGGAGAAGGACCAGTTGGTGGTATTGGGTTGGGAATAATAACTGGGCCTGGGTTGTGCACCATTTCCCCTGTATTAAAAGATCCTTGAAGGTGAGGAACAAGTAGTACCCTTCACTTTCCGCCCTCCTCCAAGAATTCTTGCCACATTGACTTGAACGTGCCTCAGGACCTTCTACTGTCAGGCACTCTGGGTGAGGACCCCAGAGGACCAGATAAGAGATGTGGCTGGGCTGAAGCCCTGGGTGGGGAGAGAAACAGGATAGGTTGATGCTAGAAATTGGGGGTGGGGGTGGGAGGGTGGCGGGATAAGACTGAAATAGGGGTGGAGATAAGACAGACATTCAGCATCCACTGATAGTCACGGTTTATATGCAAACACAAAATGGGTTTGTTATCAGGATTGCTCCTTGGAAGTGAAACATACCAGGGTGTGAGACCACGGAAGCTCACAGAGACTGAGTGCCCAGAAAGCAGGGAGTCCTAGGATCAGTCCAGGGATCAGAAGGGAGAGTATAAAAAGAGGAGGAAATGTGTTAAAGATAAGCTTGATCAGCACAGGTTGTCCTCTCCAGGCAAGCACACCCTGGAGGGGCAGGAGGAGCAGCTTTGTTTAGCAAGCGTCAGCAAACACCCTCCCACCACCACCCCCAACCTCATTCCCCCCTCCCCGCTTGCTCTTAGGAGTGTAGGGAGGAGAGGGGAGAAAAGAGGCGAGGACCCCTGTGGGCAGAGGGGGTGGGAAGAGGGGCATGCACACAAGACATGGCCCAGTGCCTGAAACCTTGGCCTCTGGTGTCTGCTTGGCATGCTCCCGGGACTCTACCCCTGGTGTGAAGGTACTGAAAGAAAAGGGGCATTAAGAAATCCCAGCTGGAGGAGTGGCATCTGGGGAGAGAAACTGGGTAGCTGGGGGTCACATGTAGTGGGAAGGAGATGGACATCATCATCACCATCATCATCATTCTTATTTACATAGCATGAAATGTGCAAATATTCAGTGTATAACTGGGTGAATTTTTTTATGTCTGCGCTCTTGTAACCATCATCTAGATCAAGATATCCAACATTTTCATCCCTTAGAGAGTTCACCACCCCCACCCCCATGCCCACCCCCATAGGTAATCACTATTCCAACTTCTGTCACCAAAGATGAGTTTTGCCTGTTCATGAACTTCAAACACATGAATCATACACTGTATACTCTTGTGTCCAGTGGTTTCTTTTGCTCAACATAATATTTTTGCTTTTCATCCATGTTGTTGCCTATGCTGCTAGATCATTTTACTTTGTTTGCTTAAATGTGTAGAATTTCTTTGTAAATGCACCACAATTTATCAAAAGGAAACATCTTTTTTAAATATGTTCTTTTGTACCCTTTGTCTGTATTACCCTTTAAAAAAAGTTTTTAGAAAGTGATTAACAATGACCAAAGAAAATCTCCAGTAAAGAGAACTAATTTCTAGGAACTTATCAGACCCATACATCACCATGTGATTGTAACTTGCAAAGGCTCTAATTTCCTTCAGATGTTGAAGGTAAGTATATATTGAAAGTCTCCTCCTAGTTTCAGGAGCCAGGCTAGAATTACATCTGGACAGCATGGCTCTGGAGCAGGATGGCTCTGGACAGAAAACACTGTGATTCTAGAGTAGGGGCTGTGTGGGGAGCAAGTCTTCCAAGGGGTTGCCTTGGATGAGTATGAGGTGAGTGAGGAGAGAGGGGTAGTGGGAGAGGACAGAGCCCCTCCCCTGCTCCAGTGATCTGTTCCCTATCTTAAACTTCCATTTCATGTTTCATTTGAAGGAAGGGTT
The DNA here is from genome assembly GCA_004027775.1 of Bradypus variegatus. Lineage (NCBI taxonomy): Eukaryota > Metazoa > Chordata > Mammalia > Pilosa > Bradypodidae > Bradypus > Bradypus variegatus. The sequence continues at coordinate 702 of PVKY010014268.1, read as the reverse complement.
CTACTGCTTTTAAAAAGCAGATGCTGGTTAGAAGCACTCCCCAATATCTGGTGTAAATGATTCCACAGATACAAAGGACAGATTAAAAGACCCCATCTTGACTTCTTCCTCTTCGTTTGCTGCACGTCAGCCACAGTGGCTCCTTTACTATTCCTGAACAGTCCTGCTCTCCCTTCGGAGCGTTTCCATTTGGAATGTGCTTCCTCCAGATATCCCCATCGTCAGATGCCTCTCTTCCAAGGTCTTCACTCACAAGTCACGTTCTCAGGGAGGTTTTCCCTGGTCACCCCATACAAAACGTCATACACCAGCCCACACCCTGAAGTCCCCCTTTCCTGTTTTACTTGTTTTCTCTGTAGCATTTATCAAAATCTAACATGCCATGTATTTTACTTACCTCCTTTGGTGGCTCTTTGTCCCAGTAGAATGTAAGCTCCTTAACAGCAGGGATTTTTTCTGTTTATTTTTTCCGCACTGCAATATGCCCAGTGCCTAGAAGAGTTTCTGGTATACAAGTGTTGAAGAGATTTTTCCATTTATCAATAATTTATTGAGCAGCATGAGCAGCAACTATGTGCCAGGCCCCACGCAAGGGATGGGAGAATCAGATAAACAAGAAACACTTGATCCTGAATCTTAGAGAGTTTACATTCTGGTTGGGGAGCCAGACATTTTACACGCGATTAATTACAATTGTGACAA
>PVKY010014267.1:0-10648 GCA_004027775.1 Bradypus variegatus | reverse complement strand
GTTTTTTTCCCTTCTTCCTTCACTGACCATGGGTGGGGTGGGGTGGGGTGGGGTGCAGTCGGGGTGGGGGTGGGGTGGGGGGTGAGGGGCTCTCCAGAAAGAAGACACAAGTGAATAACTTAAAAGAACCGGAATTGACTAGAAAACCCAAACAAATGGATTCTGCTGATACGAGGAAATCCAGACAAGTGATTTCATACTCATTACATCCATCTCTACAAAATAGAAATATTCTAGAAGTGTTAAGTATTTCAAATCATCAGCATTTCAAAAGTGTTGTCAAAAACTGGCAATACAAATGTACTTCCCAAACCAGAATATCTCAAACATTTTCCAGTAACACTTGACTATATCCTCTATTGCCACTTTGGCTCTTAATAGTAACTTGTCCCTGACAACCTCAATACACCTTGTGTCTAGCATTCCTTCATTTCTTCCCAGTCACTGCCGATACACCCTTCACGCCTAGACCCTTCTTCCTCTTTGCTACCCTTTGTTGCCCATCCACAAAGTCCAGCCCACGCTGGCTGTGTGGAGTAGTTCCCTGAAATTAAACTGGGACCCTCTACTCAAACTAGACAAGTTTCCACTGTCTATTTGTGGAGGCTGCTGTTGACTTAACAGGTTGGTGGTGCCAGGGTTCATTCATCAAGAGGATAGGTTTGTAGGAAACTGACGGCTCTTCACTCAAATCATTTTTCCCTTCCATTTCGCTTAAGGAAAAGCTTTCCTTTGTGCGTACCCTAGATTTAGTTGGCAGGAAAATATAACGTGTATACTCCTCCTGGGGAGGGGGGGGATACGTCACAGATGCAGTCTATGAGCTCTCAATTGCATCTCAGATAAAACCTACCCCTTCTCCCAAGAGACTGGGTGCTTGGGAAAAGCAACAAGAAATCCTTTCAAACATAGAAGCAATGTGTCCTATCTTAGGATAGGGCTGCTATAACAGGAGACTTCAGTTCCAGGCGAAGGTCCACTGACGGTGCCCTTGGCCAATACACCGAAACTTCTTAATCACTAACTTAACTGGAGCATCAAATCTGCCTTCTCCCTACTTCGCTTCCTCCAACAGACCAGTCTGAGATGAAGCGCCCAAGGTTTCCTAACCATCCTCCCTCCCACCCCGCCTGCCTCCATCTGCAGGGGGCGGCAGGTCCCACCCCACCAGGAGCCACTGTCCTGTCCCTCCTTTCTCCTCCTCTGTAGTTCCCAGCGTCCGTGGCCAGGGCGGAGGGCAGGCTGCCGACAAAGGATTCTGCCCTCGACAGAGGATTTCTCCAGCCTGCTCAGCTTGTTGGGCAAACCCATCAGCTGACATTTCAGGGGAAATCTCTAGTAGTGAAGTTTCCCTGGCGGGTGGGGGTGTCTAAAAGGTCCTCACCCGAAGAATGAGTCCATATTGAAACTACACTTTTTGAATCTCTGATACATAATAACAGTGATGGTGCTGCTAATAATAACCCTCTGAAGGAAGTTAGTAGAGTGTAGAAAACGCCTAAGGGTAAGGAAGGGAATCAAAAGAAAGGATGCTCCCAGTATCGCCCCTTTACCACTTTTTCGTTTACAGCGAGCGGGACATTTGAATTATTTTTGTGGCTTGTTGATTTTTTTTTTTTTAACGGGAACTGGAAGCAGCGGTGCCCACAAGCAGAGAGGGGCGAATCTTTAAGCCTGGGCGCTCCGCCCGGCAAGCCCTTGCGCCGAGCCGGGGCAGGGAAGGAGGCGCCGCACAGACACTGCCAGGGTGGCGGGGGAGGGTCCCGAAGCGTCCCCAGTCGCCGCCCCCCGCGTCCCCCCGACGCAGACCCGCTCCATCGCTGCGTGGAGCGAACAAGCACGTCCGCGGCGCGGGAGCCGCCCGACCAGCGGGGAGACCTCGCTCAGTGCCCTTCGCGGGCGGCGGGTCCCCGGCAGAACACGAGTTCGCGCCCCGCGGTCGGGGGGGGGGGTCTCGTTAAGTGCCGGGATATAAACAAGCCTCCTCAGCAGAAGCGTTTGAAACTCGCATCTCCCGGCGGAAACGGGCTGCCCGCGTGTCGGGCGGGGGAAGAAGCCGGTTCCGAGCGGGGAGAGGCGGCGACGCGGCCGCGCGGCTCCGGCAACTTTGCCGGGAAACCCGGGCGACCAGCGGGCGCAGACTGTGGTGCCGCCGCCGCTTCCCCGGGCAGAATTAACCGGCTTTCGGCGCCGGGTTTTGTACCCAAAGTGCTGATGTAGCTGACGAGGAGGAGGAGGACAGGGCGACTGTTTTCAGGGGTGCAGGCAGGGAGGGGACCCCGGCCCGAGTGCAAGGCGAGCTCCAGAAAGCCGCCCTCCGTGTCCTGGGCCCTAGAAGGGGCGCCTGCGCCCGGGTACAGTCACCCCAAATGCCCACCGCCCTCCCACCCGGCCCCCAACTATCCCAGCGGCACGAGGAAGAGGCAGCGAAAAACAGGAGAGGAGAGAGCGAGGGACCAAGAGCAAGAAAGGAAAGAACGACGCCCGGAGGGGGTCACGTACCTTGAGCTCCTCAATGTCCAGGTTTGTTGCTCTGTCCATGGAGCGAAACTGAAGGAAGTGGAGAGGAACCGGGCAAGTTGTACCCCAAACCGACCTAGTCTTTTAGTTTCCAGCCTAAACTCAGCTTTATCCTCCTCCAAGCCCTGGCAGCTTCTCTCAGTCTCATTCTCCGTGATCACGCCGCCTCCACCGGTTAAAAATAATATAAATAAATAAATAATAATTATAATTCACTTTGTTTTACTTCCTCAAAGATTTAGTGGCAGGTTATCTTTCCCGCGGTGCAACACAGCTCAGACGTCTCGAGTAGGGGAAAAAAAATCCACTCTCTTTAAGATTATTTCTTCTTCTGCAATAAGCTTAGAAACCAGCGAATTGCTGCATCCCAAGAAAAAAAGCTGCTTCCCTGGACAGCATCATGCGGCAAATTTCAAGCAAATGTGTTCAAACTGAAGAGAAGAGTATATGATAAAAGCCTTTCTCCGTCAGGCTTACTCTGGTCGCTAATTTAGCACACCGTGAGTCCCAGACATTAGCAGTGATCAATTTCTCTGGCAAGATAACCAAATCCCCGAAGTCCAGCATAGACTTAAAAAATGTCTTGCAGCTAAGAGGTATTCTCTCATTGGGGAAAAAGAAGACAATAAAGTCTGAAGGGAATGTTCTGCTTTGAAGGTTATGCTAAAAGAGTTGAGAGAATAGGAGGTGGGGATCCTACAAACGCAAGAAACGGGAGGAGGGGGGCGGGGAAGAGAGAAGGGAGAGAAAAATTTTCCTCCCGCTTTGCTGTTTTACTGGCCTTCACCACCAGGTGACTGACTTCACTTCTCTCTTCCCACAGCCAGCACTAAAGGGGATTTCTCTCATCTGTCAAAAAGCAACATTTCCTCTCCAGACAAATACTACCCTGGGTCTTAAAGACGGCTCGCTGCCCAGAATCCGCTAGGTGACATGCATTTTAATTCATTTCATAAGGTCCCTCATTTTGTTCTTAATAGATCTGGGAGAAACATGCTTATCTGACTCGTGTATTCACTTTAGATCTCTGCTGCTTCAGTATCAGGTATTTTTTTTAAACTTAAAGACTTTTAAAGAAAGTGATAAATAGAAATATTAAAGGAAATTTCTTTCAATGATATTTCTTATAAAGCAACCTTTTTTATTGGAAAGTTGTTCTTTAAATAGACTTTGACAGATCAGTGGATTTCATCTCTAGGTTATAGATTTGGAGAAACTGCTTCATTTTCTTCATTTAAATGTCTACTATGACTTTTGAAGGGATTTAAACAGCTTTTCATGTTTTATTATGGAATATAAACTACTGAGACACAAAGATGTTTTCAGGTTCAGAAAACGAGCTATATGAGTAATCTCTTTTGTTTCTAAAAGACATCCGTTTGTTTGTTTGTTTTGCTAGCTAGTTGTGCACAGTCTGGTCTCCTGGTCTCCCTCTCTAACTTTATCTTTGAACTTTTCACTCACTGTGCTCCAGCTAACCTGCCATTTCTCCTACCAGCTCTTTCCGCAACCTTTGGGTCTTAAGCTCCTGCTCTTGTTCCTCTACTGGGACAGCTGTCTTGCTGTTTACATGTTTAACTCCTTCTCATACTTCAGAAAGCAACTTAACTGTGACCTCCCCCGAAGAGATTTTCCTTAGATGAATACCTCAGATAGTCTCCTCTTCTGTCCTCTCTTAATGGCAGTCACCTCAATTTATGATTATTTAATGCAAGTATTGGTTATCTGTTTGCTTGTCTGACTCCTCCTGTAGACTACAAGCTCTTGAGGGCAACTTACATACTTTTCTTATTCACAATAAATTCCGGGAGCCAAGCACATAATAAGTACACAAATGTGCATGGAACAGATAAATGTGTGTGGAAAGAAAACTTCACACTTATTATTCTAATGTTTAAAAACCTCTATGAGCCCCCACCCCACCCCTGACCTCCCATACCCCAGTCCCAGCCCCCCACCCTTGTCTTTAGCTAGAATTATAAGGCTCAGCTTTATCAAAGTCTATTTAAAGAACAATTTTCCAATAAAAAGGTTGCTTTATGATAAGAAATATCATTGCAAGAAATTTCCTTTAATATTTCTATTTGTCACTTTCTTTAAAATGTCTTTCTTAAGTTAAAAAAACAAAAAACCTGATACTGAAGCAGCAGAGATCTAAAGTGAATAGATGATGCAGATAAGCATGTTCCTCCCAGATCTATAGGAACAAAATGAGGGACCTTATGAAATGAATTAAAATGCATGTCACCTAGTGGATTCTCAACTTTAAGTCTATTCTATTCCACATAACTACCAAAGCTCTTTCTTTCAAACTTTCAAAGGTTAACATAAAGTAGTCAATAGTTAACAATCAGTGGGGCTGTAGGAGTTTTGGCATAAACAAACATTAAACTCTCAAAATAAATTTTATGTAATTTATTTTATATAATTACTTTACATATTATATGCTGGAAACAGTCTAATAAAGCTGCAGGTTGAGAGCAGATGAATTTATATAAAATTTATAACTCTAAAAGAGCTTTTCTATAAAGTATCAATAATTCAGCATGAATAATGAAACATAATTACTTACATTTTTTAAGTCAAGCCTTTCTATATTAATTTTTCATTCCCTATTGGTTTAACTTCCTTGACCACTCAAGCAAATACCATGCAATGGGTTGGCTTCAACAATGGAAATTTATTAGCTCACAGGTTTGCCTTTTTTTTCTGAAAACTGGTGTTCTGGGAGTGGCTGCCAGTGAGGCTGAGTCCCGGGCTCCTCTGTGACCTGGCAGTGCACATGGCAGCCTCTCCTGGCCTCCTCCTCCCCTCCCAGTTCCACTGTCCATCGTATCTTGCTTCCCCTGGCTTTCTATCTGAATTTCTTTCTGCTTATAATGGACTCCAAAAATAAGATTAAGACCCATCCTGGCCCACACCTTAACTGAAGTAACCTCATTAAAAGTTTCCACTTACAATGTTTTCACACCCACAGGAAGGGATTAAGTTGAAGAACATATTTTTTCTGGGTTATAACAGCACCACACCTATCCACTTACTTTTGCCTAACTTGAGTATGTTGAATATAATAGGCAAAATTTTTCAGCATATTAGCAAAGTGATTATCTCTAAGATAACTTTCAAATTTGCAATTGGGAAAATACAGTTCAAGGAAGCTATCAGTAAAAATGAACAGTAATGTCTAAATATTATTCAGAAAACGCAGACTCCAGACAGTTCCTCATAGCACAAAATTATAGTTGAAAGAAAAAGTGTCCTTAACAATAAAGGCTAAACTTCACCATATTTAAAAAGTTATATACAGTCATATATATAATGACTTTAATTCATCTTTAGTGAATTTTAAAATGAGATTATGTTCAGCATTTGATGTGAACCAGACTGAGATTATATGAGTTATAAAAATCATCAGTGATTTCCAAATCAATTCCAAATGTGGGTCTAATTAAATGTATATAGAGCAACAGACTTCCACTACTTCATGAATTCCCATGCAAATTCACTTTAAGCTATATATTCCTAAAATAAAAAGAATGAGAAAATTTGATCACAAAAATATGATTTGCTAAAACATATTTATTTTATCTTTTGATGCAATCAAGACTCAATTCCATTTCATCTGATATGACTAGGTGAGACAACTGTCAGATCAATGAATAAACGAATTTCACATAAGGCAATGGAAAATGAATTGAGGAAAGGAAAATTATCTAGGGGTCTTGAATCACAACTTCAAGACAAAGACAGCTACCCATGGCTGCTCCAGATCATGGTGGCACATAGCAGAGTATGTGAAAGGGGAAAGAATTCAATTCTAGCAAAGTCGTAAAATTCACAGGCAAACTGCAAGTAGCAATTACAACCCCCAAGCAAAGGGAAGGCTACATGGAGACACCTGCAGGTCATGAGATGTTACATTTTGGGATCATGTGTCCATGGTTACATTCATCAGTGTCATCTTCTACTACAAAGTATTAAAGCAAATATTCATATACCATTTGAGCTACATTTATTAACTATTTGCAAACAGAAAACTTACAAACAGACATCCTTTTTTTCCAATAAACACTATAATTTTTATTCATCATCTATGGCTTAAAAGCCCTTACAGAGTTTAAGTTTTTTAAGCCTTTTTACTCCCCTCTCCCAACTCTCTTGCCAAATTTACACTTTTATGCTTTCATTTTGGTTTTCATAGTGCATGATATAAAAGATATTTTATTTAAATTTCCTGAAAATATCATTAAGTAATATAGCATCGTTCATTAAAATAGAGCAATAAATAATTGTTCACATGGTTGCCCCCAATTTGTTTCTAATCATTAGAGTTTGTATTTTCCACAGAGAGGAATTATTTCTCAAAAATGTCATTTTCACTCCATGATGTTTTTGAAAATACTACAAAAAATACATAAATATGAACTACTAAGATGCTTTTATTTTTATAAGAATAAGATATGTAATTGTTAATATGCAAATAGGTGAGGAAGAATAAATAAACTAGCTGTTAACGTTGTGACATATTTGAAAGGATATTCCCAAAACTGATTGCCCCTATTATAGCAGAGGTATATACATTTCATAAAACAATCAGTGTTCAACTTAAGTTAAAAAAAATTCCTGCTTACCTTCAAACCAGATTGTACTTATAATTCAGATTTTCATCCAAGAAAAAGAAAAGTAGGAAAAGTACCTCAGGTGACAGGAGAAAGCAAAAGATAAAAAGATGAAAGAAAAAAGGCTTCCCTCTTTTAACCAGAAGGAAGCCAGAATGTATAAGTATAACTGCCAAAAAATCAAAATTAGGAGCACCACTCCCTATTCCCTCCTTGTAGAGGTAATGCACAAAATACTGGCAAATGTATATTTTTAGGTAAAAATTACATTCAATTATTTAGCCATATGTGATTTTAAAAGTATCTCAGATATGAATATACATATGCTTCATATAGCATGGATTAGAAAGGTCTATAAAAGATAACAGAAGATCTTCTTTGGAGAATTTAAAAAGATTGGTGAATAATACCAACTGTCTTAGAAACACCCTCCAAAATATTATTTATAGCAGTACAGAGCCAAGAACATTGATACTTACCATTGGAAGTTACAAAAACAAACCACCTCAAAATGTTAAACTTCCTGTTGAGTATAAGAAATAGAAACATAATAAATCTACAAAAAAGTAGCCTGATCAAAACATGAATTAAGGCCATCAACCAATTCACTGCAGTTGTCTCAGATTCCCAGCTGCTATGACAAATCCCATACAATGGGTTGGCTTCACAATAGGAATGTATTGGGTCACAGTTTCAGAGGCTAGAAGGCTTGCTTCCTAGAGGGATCTGCAGCATGCCGCAATGGCAATCCTTGGGCTTCTTGGCTTTCCCATCACAGGGTGAAGTCTTCTCCTTTCTTTTCCAGGTTCCATTGACTTCCAGCTTCTGGGTCCTCCCCCATGGCTTCTCTTCATAAGCCTCCAGTAGTAGGACCTACCCTGATTCATTTGGCCCCAATTTAACTAAAAACATTTTCAAAATGTTGTATTTACAATGGGTTCATACCTACAAGATTGTGGGTTAAGATTAAGAACATGATTTTCCCCTGGGGTATTTAACTTAATCTACTGTAACAATTAATGATATAATACAATAATAATTAAAACAAAAAAGAAGCATTCCAGCATGTATGTCAAAAAGGATCACATCCATTTATACAAGCACAAACAAATGGGAAAGAAATGTTGTCAAATTATCTTCAGTCAAAGCTAATGTTAATCCTCGATGCACTTTCCCATCAAAATTATCTATTTTCCTAGTAGATTTCAAAGGTCAGAAACAGCGAACCCTAAAACTATGACCAAACAAAGTGCAACTCAGAAATTTTTATATTACAACCTTCCACCTCAGCCAAACAATCTTGCTATTAAAATAAAGGAAAACTTCTGGCTACTGATATTGATTGTATCAGTTGGTTCATTTTTGTTGAATATAAGCTCAATTCTTTAACAAAATTAATGTTTATAAACAGGCTTATGGTAGAAGCAGAGTAACTTTTCTGGAAATATTTTTTTATTCCAACAGAGCCTAAGATTTTATGCTTTCTCCCTTACACACAGAAATAATAAACCAACAACACTATAAATCCTTTAGGAACTGTCAGTCTTTCAATGGGTTCTACAGACATCATCCTTCCAAGAAATAAAGCATTATGAGGGACTGGGCCACAGAAACAGAGGGAGATGAATAAAAGTGTAGCTGATTCTAAAAAAAGGGTCCAAATAGCCAGAAAGAACAGAAAGTAGCATTGGTCTTGGATAGATTGGAATACTTTGGGAGGAAAAAAAAAACCACAGGAATTACTCAGATTGACTAAATTCTAAAGTAAGATTCATTTTCAATTAACTTCCAGTTTGGAAATTTTCCTATCCTAAGAATGAAAAAGAATAATACCATAAAATAGAAATATATTGTTTTTCTGGTCTGTTCATTGGAATTTGATTGTTATCTGAAGCTCGTTTTTAGGAAATTAGCTAACGTAAAATTTCTTCTTTTTTTCCCCACCTGCACTAAGTAAAATAAATATAAAGATTAAATGAATGAAATTATATTTAATAAACTAATCTCTCATGATACATACTTTAAGTAATGGCATAGATATTAAATCGAATTCTAGACAATAGGCTATACCTAAATAATAATAATGGATTTCAGCTTGAGTTCCCTCTCATCCTTCTTTTATTTTTCAGAGTAGGTAGAGGATGGTGGGGTCAAAACACATGAAATCATAGTTTTAATTAGGACAAAGATAAATATATTCAAATTGTACTAGTATCTACTGGTAATCAGTTCCCTGTCATCATCAGTGTGGATTATTGTCATGGATATTAAGAAATTTTGACAATTTCTGTAAGAAAATAATGTTGTTCTTTTCATTACTGTTAATTATTTTATATGGTTTTCCAAGCACTCCAAAATCATAGAATAAAAATTCAACAAAAGGCACAATACTGTGTCATTTAAAACAGTCATTTACTTGCAAATAAATACATAAATAAATAGCGGAAGGCAAAGTGGTGGATTATGGAGCTGTGGATTACGGAGTTGTGCATTAGTTGAAATCATCTCTTCCATGACGAACTCTGTTTACATCCAGTGGTCACAAACTGCATAATTAGCCATGGTAAGATTGGCTTCCATGCAGGATGGTAACACCTGGGTTTATTTCATACACTACCCATTTTAGGTTGTTAAAAGGCAGACTAACACCATATATCAGCAGAACAGTTTCCTAAAAGCTCAGGAATATATTTATCTTTGTCCTAATTAAAACTATGATTTCATGTGTTTTGGCAATAACTTTTAGACAGGAAGATGTTTCCTCCCAAACATCGGGTTTTTTAGCTTCTTTCCATATTATTATTAAACTTTTCCTTCTATGAATACTATCAGCTCTATCTTTCTATGCTTCAAGATTTTCTTGTTTATCTGATGCTCCTCAGAACGTACCTGTAATAAAAAGAGAGCAGATCCTCTGACTTTTCAAAGGGGATGCATCAAGAAAAGTACATTTAGAAGGGTGGAATTGCTTAAAAACATAATTGGACATGTGAATTTCTATGATCTAGACAGTAAAGAGTTAATTTATCTGTGATTAAAAATTTTCATTTAATTTGTAAATCACATGTGGATAAAGTACATGTTTATAGTGGTCTGAACATTAGTGACAGAATGAAACATCTTTATAGATTTTTCTTTCAATAATCAATTTTAGAAGGAACCTCAGTATACAATAAACTGTAGCATGTTATAAAATCACCTTCATTATTCTTTGTTACTATACTGTTCTTTTTCACATGGGAATATTGTAAACTTAATTTTCTACCTGATTTTTCTTGTTAGAAAGCCAAATATGAATTTTCTTTATTTTCATTAAAAACTAATTTCACAAAAATACATTTTTCAAGTATATTTTATAAATATTTATGTTTCAATTACCTATGAAATTGGATAATTAAAATTTTCTTTATTTCTCCCTGTGTTAAACAGAGGCCCTGAATCACAAAAAGCAAATTCCTATCCATTATTTTATACTGATCAATCTATCTGCTATGTGTAATATAAAATCT
>PVKY010014266.1:0-10656 GCA_004027775.1 Bradypus variegatus | reverse complement strand
TCCTTCAAGCTAAATGTGCATTCTCAATGTTCACCTATTGGTGCATCCACCTAATGGGTGGAAATTTGTTCTTGGAGGGCAGAAACTTACTTTTTTTATGTGTAATACATAAACAGATATGTAGTATATGTATGGTATTAGAATTTCATGGGGGACTTTGGATGGATTGTATGGTATGTGATTATATCTCAATAAAATTGCATTAAAAATTTCATGAGGGGCTTTTCGGAAAAAAAAATCTAAAAAGGTTCCTTGTGGGGGGAAATAATGAAAAAAGGTTGAGAAGCACTAGGCTAAAGTAACCTTTTCGAAGTGCAGGTATGCATCAGAATTTCTAGTTTTCTGTTGGAAATTGGCTTCCCAAGGAAGCCAATAAATGAGCTCTGATTTTATATCCCCACCCTCTTCCCTACCCTGGTCTTGGAACCTTATCCTTGGCCTGGAAGAGGGACATGCCCTCTTCACCCACAAGAAATGGGTTCCTGACTCCCCTTTCTTTTCTTTGTCTCAAGCATGAGGGTCCAAATGGACTCTCTGATGGGAGATGGAGGCTCTCTTGTTTGGGAGAAGAAAGGTGATTGTGGCAGGCAGGCAGGCGGGCAATGGCTGAGAATGAGTGCCTGATTCTTCCCTGCAAGAGAGGGAGGAGAGAGAGGGTTTTTCTGGACACTTGGCCATATATCAGAGACACCTGTGCCTCTCATTTCTGCCAGCCCTATGGGTCCCTGTCCTGACTACCTCCTCTTTGTCACCTTCCTGCAGGGGAACAATGGCCTCAAACCCAAGGACAATGAAGTCACCTCCAAACCTTGGCACTGGCCTATCAACTATCAGGTAGGGCTTGGTTTCTTTGGAGGCTGGGCCATCTCCCACTCAGACACCAGGAAATGGAACCAAGGAGGAGACCACTGAGGTTGGGGGTAGGCAGGGTGAGGGCTTGGCCTGGAATGCACTGGCCAGGGATAGGGCTCATGTGGAGTTTGTATCTTCTGAGCCTCTGCCCCTGCCCCCCTGTCTGTGAAAGGTATCCAGCCTTCTTCCCCCTGGAGGAATGGGCCGGGCTGGGGATGGGCTGGGTCTTGGCTCAGCAGGCTGTTCTGTGCCCCACAGGGCCTGCGCTTCTCGGGGACCAATGATACTGACCTCCGAGTCTACCTGCTTGGCAACCCGGTGAGTGCCCTGCACGTTCCCGGTTTTGGCCCTCGAGCATTTGCCTGTGGAAAGCTGCTGCTTTCCTCTCATCCTCCTGTTCTCATTTCCATGCAGGTGGTTTGGTGGCTGAATCTGTTGAGCATTGCCCTCTACCTCCTCTCAGGGGGCATCATTTCCTTGGCTCTGCAGAGAGGCACACACCTGCCAGCAGAAGTTGAAGGTCAGGCCCCTGGGCCCTCCCTACCCTGACCTAGCAGCTGGCAGGGCACTTGCAGCCCTGGGGGAGGGCCTCCCCCTGCCTCCTGATGGGGCATCCTTGGCCACCCACCTCTTTCCCTTCTCCTTTGCTTTTTACAGCTGACAGTCACCAAATGCCCAAGTGCTGTGTTAAATACTTTACATCCTCCCAGCAACCCTAGAGGGTAGGGTATTTTTACCCCTGTTTTATGGATTAGGGTACCAAGGCCCAAAGAAATTAAGAAATTGTCCCAGAGCATATAGCTTGGAAGTGATAGAGCTGAGGTTCCAACCCAAGCAGTCTGATTTTAGAGCCGTCACTTGTAACCACTAAACTTCTGCCCCGCCTTTGTTGCATGGCCCTGTCCTCTAGTGCGGTAGAGAGGACCCCCCAGGGCCAGCCTGTGGCTTCATATCCTAGTGCTGCTCTGGGTAACTTTAGCTGCCAGGCTGCGATCACAGCGTCTGAGGCCTTCACACAGGTTTTTTTTGCCCCTATAGCTCCCTGTCTGAACAGCCATAGTCCCAGACACCCCTCACCCCCACCTCCATCCTCGTCCCTGTCCCTACCTCCATTCTCATCTGTCTTCCACCCATCTGCCATGGCAAAGGTCTGGGTAGCAGCAAAATAGAATTGGAGGCAGTGAGGGACGCTCTCAGTAGGGTATACAGGATTTTGGTTTCTTTGGAGGCTGGACCATCTCCCACTCAGACACCAGCATCAGGCCTCCTGTTGGTGTTTGGTGCATCTGCTGTTGGTGCCTAAACCTCACCAGACCCAGCAGCTCATCTCCTTCCGGTTGTCTTAGGGTTATTCGGCTTGGGCCTGATGAGGTAAGGGAGGCCCAGAGAGGCAGTGGGACTTATTCAAGATTATACTGCAAGGAAGGGGCAGAGCTGGAGCAGAGCCCAGACCTCTGTTCCCTCCCTGTCTTCTGAGGGGTCTGTGCTGCTTGGGGCCCAGGGCTGTCCCAGGTCCTGCTGCGAGGAGGCGGGCAGGTCTTGCTTGGCTGGATGCTCCATTACTTCCCATTCTTCTTGATGGGCCGGATCCTCTACTTCCACCACTACTTCCCAGCCATGCTCTTCTCCTGCATGCTGACAGGTCAGTGCTGCCTACCTGGACTTGGGTGATAGGGGATGGGAGAGGAGGGGGAGGCCACCATGGAGCAGCAGAGCTGAGAGCTGAGAACCAGTCTCTCTGCTTCCCTAACCTGGGGGAGCCCCTTTCTACTGCATCCCTAGAAGTCATTCTCTGACAGCTGGTATCTGGTTTCTCTTCTCTGTCCTAGGCATTCTGTGGGACACCCTGCTGCGGCTCTGCGCCTGGCGCCTGGCCTCCTCTTCTCTGGCCAAGGGCATCCATTCATTGGGAATCCTGAGCCTACTCCTGGGAACCGCCTATAGGTGAGCACAGCACACACGTCCTCCACCCCCAAACCTTGCACCCCATATAGACTCAGTGGTGCATCAGCCCTGGATGCATTTTAGAATCACCTGGGGTGCTTTGAAAACATACCAATGCCTGGATCCCATCCCCAGAGATTCTGATGCAGGTGGACTCAGGTAGGGCCTAGTCACCCACATCATCCTAATGTGCAGCCAGACATGAGAAACATGGGGCTAACTCTGCATTCCTTCCTTCTGCTGTGGTTCCCAGCTTTTGTGCCACCTCAGAGTACCTGAAGGATACCCCTCTGTAGTCATGATGGCTCCTTAAGGGAGGAGACTCAGGTCGAGTGGGACTGGGTGTCGTGGTGCAGCTGCGAGTCGCTGGAAGGAGGGTGTTGTTTGGAAAGCCACGCTTCCTCTCCCCACTCCCTGAGGCCCTAACAGATCCCCCTGCTGAGAATCACTGAGCACCAGTGGGGACAAGCTCCAGCACCTTTAAGGGGCCAGGCAGGCAAAGCTGAAAAAAGCCTGGTGGGGCCTGTGGCCTAAGAGTACATGCCTCATCTACAAGGGTGAAGTTTGCATTTCAACAGACAAACTCCTGGGCAGGTCTTCTTACCTGGTCCTCTTGGAGAAGAGCCCTTTCCTTTGTCATCGTTAGGTTAATATCTGTAAGCTCTCAGGCCACAATGGCAGACTCAGACAGATGTGGTGATGAAAGGGGATGGGTTTTGGAGGTTGGGAAGGTCTGATGAACTCCACGGGAGGGGCTGAATTTCAGTGCTCTGTCAGACTCCTGGGATGCCAACAGCTGCCTCTGTATTCTCTCTCCTAGCTTCTACCTCTTCCACCCCCTGGCTTATGGGATGGTTGGTCCCCCAGCCCAGAGCCCCCAAAGTCCGATGGCAGGACTAAGGTGGTTGGAATCATGGGACTTCTGAGGCCACTGCAGGGACTCCAGTTTGGGTCCAGGAACTGCCCGGGGTCCAGGAGCCTGTCCCTTGGTCCTCCAGACCATGCTGAAAGCTGCCCGAGGAGCCTGAGGAACTCTGCTGCCTGCCAGGAACAGCCTCTGGGAGTGAACCCTGAATGGATTTAGCCCAACCCTGGAGGCTACAACTCCTTGTCTGCAGAGATTCTACAGCTGAGGGTGGCTCAGCAACCGAGGACAAAATCTCTCAGGCCCATTTCCCTGAGGGGGCAGTATGAGGGAGAATGAGTGTGCAAGAGGGGTGTGGAAATGTGTGGGAGTGTGTGTGTGTGTGCGAGAGAGAGAGAGAGAACATTTGTCTATATACCTGTAGAATGTAGACCATGTGACTGTGGATAGCTGAATGTCATAAACCCTAAGAAATAGTCCAGTACAGTAAGATTTTCTTGGCCTTTTTTCACATTGCATTTGGTTTGGTGAGTAAGAGCCATCAAAAATCCTCTGTCCTCCAAGAGGGCCCAAGAGCTGAGAGTACTAACCCCACCTTGGGATGTCACCAAGGACAGAGCAAATGAGACTGGCAAAGCTGTGCTGCCCTTGTTCCCACAAACAGATACAGCTGAGCAGGAGCACAAGCCGACCCTGACTTTCCCCTAGTGGCAGTTGGTGGCCAGACTTCCTGCCCTGTGACTGTGCACAAAGGACCAACCTCCAGGGAGCAGGGTGGCCGGGAACTCACCGTTGGCCCTCCTGGGGATGTCAGGCAACATCAGATTGGCAGGGGGAGCGGCATCCTGTCCTCTGCTGTGTGCCCCCAGACCGTGTGTGGCAGCTGCTCGCTGCCCATCCCTTTTCCCTCTGCATCCAGCCCCGCCCTGAGATCCAGCACAGGTGCATTCTTCCCAGGGCTGGTAGAACCTTTGGGGAACTCATTCTTTTTTGGGGGTCAGAGCCCTTTCTTAGCAGCTGAGCAAGATGAGAGGCAGAGCAGGGAATCTGTGTGGTGCTGGGCTGGGATCCCAGTGGGACGCTGGCTTGGAGGGTACTCGGGCCTGTCTGGGTTCAGGCTCCTGTCGCTTGCTGGGCTTTCCCTTTTTCAGTCCCCAGTCCTTCCCTGCTGAGCACTCCCTCCCCTCATTCCATTGGTATTTTCCCTTCTGTGTATCACCATTACACCAATCCCTTTTCCTCCAAGGACCCAGAGCACCTAGAAATGCATCACAGCGTCTGCTTTCTACCACTTTTTCTACCACTTCTTGCCCAAGCAAGAAGCTCAAAGCTTGTCCTTCCACTTCCTCCTCAAATGAGAGAGATTAAGAAAGCCTTGGGTCAGAACGAAACCAACTCAAGGCCAGCCCATCAGCCTGCCTCTCTCCTCCTGGTGCATGATAATTTATTTTGTCCCAGGGGACCGTGATGCTTCAAGGTTTAATGATGATTCTTTGCCACACTCCATCTTCCCTCCCCTGTAGCTCCCACCAACTCTGACAGGGTCATAGCTGTTCAGAGCATCTTCAGAAGGCAGTTGCCACGGAGACTGGAAATTGGTCCCAGGGACAGGCTGTGCTACCTACTGGGTGGTGGGGAGGAAGCTTCTGGCCATGCTTGAATGTTCAGACCAACCATCATTAATGTTAATAGAGGAAATGCAGCAATGTCAAAAGCGAGGCAGGGTGGTTAATTAGATCTGGGGCCTGATGGCCTCCCTCTTCCAGGGCTACAGCCCTTTTGACTTCCCCCAGCAGGAAGTCCTGCCTATGTGCTGAGTCTGGGCTGCTTGCTTAATTGCATTTGTGGAAGGGATGGAGAGGGGATAGAGAACCCCTGCTCACCCCTTCCAGCCCACCCCTACCCCTCCCCTCCTCCCCACAGTGGTTTCTTCTGAAACTGGTGGGGGCAGCCATGTGGGTGGGCTCTCCTGGAGGTGGAATGCAGGAATCTGTGTTTGGCTCTTAGCAAAAAAGGTGGCCTACAGTGAGGTGGCTGGTATTTCCTTGCGTCTTCTCATTGCCCAATGGAAATTCCTTGGAAGGGGGGAGCTCTGAGAAGAACCGGGGAGGGGATGGATAGTCACCCTTGAGTGAGGACAAGGCAAGGAGAAAGCTCAGCCAGCTTTCTGCCCATTCCCCTCCTAATTTGCCACACTGGGGACAGTGGGTTCCTCTGTCTCTTTTACTGCTTTCCAAGAATGGGAAAAGGAGAATTCCCTGTCCACTCCCTCCTCCTCTTCCTCTGTGACCAGACTGGCAGCTGCTTCTTTTGGGACAAGGCCACAGGGATCGATGCAGGTTCGGGGGCTCAGGTTCTGTTGCTTGGAAGAAGCTGGGGAGAGGGGTCTATTGGGGTCCTTCTCTGAATATGATCTGCAGTCCCCAGGAGTCAGCAAAAGTGTGACAAGTCTCACAGACCTGCTGGTGGAGGAAGAAGACAGTTGTCCGTCAGTCAACTTAACCTCCAGCCAACTTGTTGAGCCACATTTTATATTAACAAAAAAATAATTAAAAAAATAGAAAGGTTTCCAGAGATAATTGGAGGCCATTTAGTTTTGTAATAAATAGCTCTTGTCTTGAATGCCATGTTGTTCTTGTTGTACTTAATTGAATCTGACTTGCCTCTGGCTCCCAGTAAGGCCCAGAAGAGAAGAATGTTTTGAGTGCAGGAACCATTCCATGGTCTCCTGTCTGGGGCCATCTACTTCCAGCAGGGTCCTGGGCTGGGCTGGTAAGCCTGAGCACACCAGGGGCCACTGGGTCATCCCACGTACACAGTCACTCAAGTAATGTTGGTCATTATTTTATTGATTAAGCACATTCCAAAATAATGATGTTCCCAAATGAGAAGGAAGGTGGATCTCTTACCTTTTTTTTTTTTTAATAACTTCCCCAAACAATATAAAAAGAGAGGGAGTAACAGTTGTCCACTTCTGAGAAGCTGAGAGGCCCAGTACTGCAGCAACTTGCCATTCTCCTGGACAGAACCCCCATCTTGACAAGCATCCTGTGTTGTCAGGAGTGATGTCAAGAGTTCTGGGGGGTAAGGGCTGACTTGAGTGTTGAACAGGAGATGGGAGAGGGGGAAGTTAACACAGCACTGAGATGGAGATGTGGGCTGCCCAAATCCCCTCTAGGACAAGGGCAGCTGGAGGAGGAGTGGCTCATGTAGATCCTCAGGAGATATAAGACGTCTGGGATAGGCAGGTTAGAAAAGGACCACATCCTTTCCTCTGAATGTCACTACTCAGTTTACAAAATACCAGCACATCTCTTGACATTCAACCCTCAAAAAGGCCCAGGGAAGTCAATGATGTGTCTGTCCCTACTTGATCCATGAAAGATTATATCACTTGCCTAAGTAGATAGTAGAGCCAGGACTCAATGCCAAGCTGAGCTTCTGCATCTCCAACCTTGTCCTGGGACTGGAGGCACCTTCCCAGAAGAACCTAGCAGCCCTGCATCCTCTGGGGAGAAGGCCTGAACTCTCAGCCCAGAAGCATCCAGAGTCAGCATCTTCCTTTATCATTCTCCTCGATGCACCAGTAATCCGGTCCCCTCGGATAGACCCAGACCAGTGGTGTGCTGGTAGATGTTTAACAACAGGTTTTCTGGGGAAAAAAAAAGCCCTGATTTGTAGTGCTTGCCAGTTTTCCATGGTGTAAATTGTCCCACCATGGCCTATGTCAAACTACTAACTTGTCACAGAATGAGGAGTTGGAAGAGATGTGCACAATTGGCTCTCACAAGCCATCTAAGACCTGGCTCCAGCACACCCCTGGCCCAAACCCAGTGACCTTGGCTTGGCCTGAACTATGGACACAGCTCTTGATCACAGTCCATCAAAGCAAGGGAAGCAGTGGAATGCAGAGGCCTAGAGCATGGGCCAGGGAGTCAGACCTGAGGGCGAATCCTTGGCCCCACCACTTATTTACTGTTTTATCTTGGTTTATTACTTAACCTCTCTGTCTCTGTTTCCTTATCTGTAAAATGGATAATGGGTACTATAATAAATAGTACCCACTTCAAAGAGTTGTGAGGATGAAAAGAGTTAATGATTTAATGTGCCTTGCATGGTGTCTGGTACATGGATGCTCAATTAAGGCTATTATTAATAATAAATTCAATCTCAATGGCAATGACTCTAAGACAGTACTTGTACTCCCTCTCCTAGATTATAACTTCCTGTCCAAGTTCCAGGCTGATGCCAGGCAGGGAGGGGGCCTCCTGTGACTTCCTTCAGCCCCTCAAATGTGTATTCAGACCCTCTGCTCTCGAAGACTGTTGTTCGGGAGTGCACACACCAGGACTTTTCTCCAAGGGGAGCAGACATTAGAGTGTACTCGTCTTTTCCTCCTGCTTCTTCCTGGCCCTGGGAAGGCAAAGAGCAAGGACATGAGCTTGAGTGCTGACTCCACCACTTATTAGGTAAGGCCACTAACCCCCCTTTAACTTACTGGACCCCATCCAAATGAGAAAGGAGGCAAGAAGAGTCCTTAGTGTAGACTGCTGCCAGGAAGAGAAAGCTGGGTGGTTTGGGACGTGTACACTAGCCATGTAGCCAGCACAAAATATCAGAAATCTGGCCACTGAGAGGTAGAGGCATCAGGGACACACATGGTCTTCCCCTGGCTCCAGGGTCACAAGATACCAAGCTGGAAGTTTAGTCTCTGAGTACACTGGTGTCCTCCCCTAAGTCCCCAGCCAATTTGTGTTCTGGTTTGGGGATCTCTTGGACTATTTAGGACACAGGCTTTGCCAGGCTGCCTTGCAGCTTTTCTCCCCTGCCCCAGCCTAGTGACACCTGGGAATAGGTGGGGAGATGGAGAGAGGAGGAATGAGTCTAACCCCAAACTCCTGAGCCTCTGGGAGAAGGAGAGTAGCTAAGTGGTTTCATTGTGTTTGGCCAGCAGCCATAAAGAAGAAAAGTTCTGCAGAGGCCCTCAGTCGTGACTCAGAGCCAAAAGCAGAAGGTTCAGAAGACAAAGACTCGACATTCTATGTGTAGCAGAGGGCTGGGCAAGGAGCCACAGCCTGCTCACAACCAACAGTCCCAGAACATCCACCTTGTATCCACAGAACCAAAGGAGGTTGACTCTAGAAGACCCCCAGAGACCTTGCTACCCAACTCCCTTACTATACAGCTAAAGAAACTGAGGCCTCGAGAGTGAAGTGGATAGACTGAGAGGAGACAGGCTCAGAGACTTGGATGTAATGGAAGATAAGCGAGGGTGAAAATGGGCTTGCTCTCCAAAACGTGGGCCACTAGAACTGGGCTGGGACCCAAAGAACTTTCATGCTTGAAAGAGAAAAGTTTAAGTCTAATAGACAGGTGACCAACTACACACCTGGGTGGCAAGCATGAGATTTTGTTTCTTGAAATGGTATTTCTATTTTTAAAAAGTCACTTAAAAATCATGGAACAGTAGAATAACTCCCTCAATGTCCAGGTAAGGAAACAGGGTCACAGCCACAGCCACTGCATCCAAGATCCCAACCTAGCCAAACAGAGCTGGGTTTAGAACTAGACTCCACAGATTTCCAATGGTGGAGTCTCAAGAAAATCCAGGCCTGGCTGGAAATGGCTGCAGTCGTGGCCCTGTGCCCAAGGCCTCCAACCTGTGCTGATGGCCCCAATCGGATCCAGAGCTAGGGTAGAGGGCACCCTTGCTTCAGCCTGATCATGCAGGTAGTCACCCTGTCCCACCCCAGCCGGACCTTGGGGAAGGAAGAAGGAAGTAATTCATATGGATTGACCAGAGGGTGTGTCAAGGGATTGCAAACTCAAAATCCGACGGGTAGGCTGTGTTTGAGGGGAGGGGGTCTGTGCAAAGCCTACCTAAGGTGGTCAAATACAACGCCGTGCCCTTGGGGATCTAAACCCCAAGCCATAAGTGTAATATTATCACCAGAAACTGAGGCCCAGAGAAGCTTTCGATTTCAGTTCAGCTCTGAAGCTCGGGCATTTCTCATGCCACCAAGTCGTTCTCCGCTGGAGCCAGTTGCAGAGAGAGAGTGGGCATTGATGGACGGGAGGGGGCGGGGGCCGCGGTCTCTTTAAAGCGCCCCAGCCGGGGTGGCGCGGGGCGGGGCCGCTCTCAGGGCTGCGGGGCGCAGGGCGCAGCGGCCGGCAGGAGCGGGGTCCCCGGAAACGCCAGCGGAGTCGGCGTGGCGGGGGCGCTCCACCTACGGGGGGCCGCGCGCCTCTTCTCTCCGCCTGGCCCAGGAAGGAGCGGCTGCTGACCCCCCTCCTGCCGAGGCACTGGGACCGTAAGGGCGCCAAGTGGCCCTCGTCGCCGCGGAGATGGTGCGGCACGTGCGTTGACAGCAGCCGCGCCCCGAGGTCACAGCACTGCACCTCGCGTCCCCCGGTGAGCATGGAGAGCCCGGAGCCCGAGCTGATCCGGCAGAGTTGGCGGGCGGTGAGCCGAAGCCCGCTGGAGCACGGCACCATCCTGTTCGCCAGGTGAGGGCAGCCCGAGCGCCCCGCGGAGGGGTCGGGGGTGGGGGCGGGTGCCTCATCTGGAGTGGGTTCGAGGCTGCTCGAAAGGCGCCGGAGGAGGAAAACTGGCCTTGGCGCCCCGGAGCCCACCAGATGTGCGCCAGAGGAGCGGGGCGCGGCGACGGGGGCGCAGTCCCTTCTGCGTGCGTTGCGCGGGTCAGCCCCGCACCCCCTGCACCCAGCCAAGCTCGCTGGGGGTGGGCGCGGGTCCTCTCCGGCGGATCCCCTGACACTCGCCCTGCGCCCCCTCTCCGGTTCTGTGCCTCCTGTGTGTGTTCCTTGCTGGCGACTGCCGGGGAGCCGACAGCTGTCGCGATGTCCCAAGGACTGGTGCAGGGAGGGCGCGCCGTGCCCACCTGGCAGGCAAGGCGGGCTCCTACGCTCGCGAGTGGACGGCGGCGCACCGGGTCCGGGCCCCAGAAGTGTGCACTGTGAAAAACGAACGGAAGATA
>PVKY010014265.1:0-10649 GCA_004027775.1 Bradypus variegatus | reverse complement strand
AGCTTGGTACAGTTATGGAGAAAATGTTGATTGGAGATTAAGAGTTGAAGGGCTAAAAGCAATTAATACAGAATCTCCATTCATTCCTACTGCTACCTCTACCAGCCTTACTGCATTTGTACCCAAATACCTTTTCTTCTCTTCTGGGACAATGGCTGGACTGCTATCTAAAACCAACTCCTTTACTTTTGTACTGGATCCCAACCTCTCTTGCCTACTCAGTGTACTCTCTCTCTCTGGTGCATTACCAATTTTTCGCTCTGCTGCTGCACTGTCCAACAGAACTTTCTTTGTTGATGGGAAATGTTCTACGTCTGTGCTGACCAATATGGTAGCTACTAGCCAGATGTGGCTATTGGGTATTTGGAATGTTGCTAATGCAACTGAGGAACTGACTTCTAAATTTTATTTAATTTTACTTAATTTAAATAGCCACATGCGGCTAATTTCCATCAGCATCAAACATGCTGTTACCTCTCCCATATTAAAAAAATCTTCCTTGACTTCACACCCACTTACAGATGCCACCCCACTTCTCTGCTCCCCACTTTCACAGGAAACTCTACAAAAGGTTTGTCCATACTCCCTGTCTCCACTTCCTCTTCTTCTACATATTCCTAAATTCACTTCTATCAATCTTTTGATTCAACTTGCCACCAAAATGGCTCTTCTCAGGATAACCAGAGACCTCTGAGTTCCCAAATTCTATGATCAATGTTGAGTCATCTTACAAGAACTGATAACAGCATTTCATGTGGTTAATAACTCCCTCCTTCAAAGACTTTCCTCAATTGGTTATCTGGGATCCCTCTACCTTCTCTTAGTCTCCCTCCTACCTCTCTGGCTATTTCTTCTTAGTTTTTGTGCTGGTTTGAATGTTTTATGTCCCCCAAACATCATTATCTTTGATGCAGTCCTGCATGAGCAGGAAATGTATTGGTGTTGATTGGGTTGGAGACTTTTGATTGGATGTTTCCATGGATATGTGATCACTCAACTGAGGGCGAGATCTTTCATTGGATAATTTCCATGAAGGTGTGGCCCTGCCCATTCAGCATGAGCCTTGATTAGTCTACAAGAGCACTATATAAGTTCAGACAGAAGGAGTGAGCTTGCTACAGCCAAGAGGGACACTTTGAAGAATGCATAGGAGCTGAGAGAGGAGCTTCAGCTTACAGAGACATTTTGGAGATTGGCCTTTGAAAGCAGACTTTTGCTTCAGAGAAGCTGAGAGAGGCCAAACACCCCAAGAGCAACTAAGAGTGACATTTTTGAGGAGCTGAAGCCTAGGGAGGAACATCCTGGCAGAAAGCCATTTTGAAACCAGAACTTTGGAGCAGACGCCAGCCATGTGCCTTCCCAGCTAACACAGGTTTTCCGGACACCATTAGCCATCCTCCAGTGAAGGTACCTGATTGCTGATGTGTTACCTGGGACACTTTATGTCCTTAAGACTGTAACTGTGTAACCAAACAAACCCCCCTTTATAAAAGCCAATCCATTTCTGGTTTTTTGCATCCTGGCAGCATTAGCAAACCAGAACAGTTTTCTTTGCTGGATTCTCATTTTTTGCATCCTCCAAATATTGGAATGTCACAAACTACAGTGCTTGGTTCTCATCTCTTATCTATTTATATTTTCTTCCTAGAAGATGAGAGACTATAATGTTAGGTACAGGTTATAGATTTTCCAATATATCTCTAGCCTTGACTTATCCTCTGAATTCCAGACTTGTATGTCATATAGTCCACCATCTATTCCAACTTGACACTTAATGTCTAATAGATGCCTTAAGATTAATATTCCAGAAGATAACTTTTGATATCACCTTTTAAACCTGCTCCTCCCTCAGTCTTCTCCATTTTAGACAATGCCATCTCCACCTTTCTGGTTGCTCAGCCCCAAAGCCTTGGAGTCATCCTTAACTTACACCCCACAGCAAAATGGTAAGTAAATCCTCTTCTTTCTACCATTTAAATGTGACAATAACCAGTCCCTTTCTTGCTACCTCACTCCCATCTCACTAGTCCAGGCTACCACATCTCTAGTCTGTATTTGTACAAGTGCCTCCTAACTTGTCTCCCTACTTTTATTTACCTTTGATCCCTTAAAATCTTCTTTTCACAGAAGACAGAACAATCCTTGAAAAACGTAAATGGTTTCATATCACAGCAACACAACAAACTTTCTGGTTTCAGTAAGTCCTTAGTGTGGTCTTTAACATCGTACAGGATCTGACCTCCAATTGACTCTCTGACCTCCACACCCACTGCTTACCTGTTGCTCCCTACTCTCACCTGCAAGGACCTCCTTACTATTCTTTGAATAGATTAGACCTGTTCTTGCCTCAGGGCTTTTGTATTTGCTGTTCTCTATGCCCAGAACACTCTTTCTTTAGAAAACCCCCCTAGCTCACTTCTTCCTGATCAAATGGCAACTCTTTAGAGAGGTTTTTTTCTGATTTTCCATCCTATCTGACACAGCAAGTAGCTCCCCCTCTCCCCAAACCCTCTACTTTGATTTACTTTATATCACAGTTATCTGTCTTTCCAAACTAAGCTTAGGAGGGCTTA
Source organism: Bradypus variegatus (assembly GCA_004027775.1). Classification (NCBI taxonomy): domain Eukaryota; kingdom Metazoa; phylum Chordata; class Mammalia; order Pilosa; family Bradypodidae; genus Bradypus; species Bradypus variegatus. The sequence continues at coordinate 8,076 of PVKY010014265.1, read as the reverse complement.
AATAGAGTTCAGACTTTGCATATTTTGTTGTCTACTGTACTCCCAGGATTTCAAATAGAGCCTGGCACTGAATATGTGCAAAATGCATGCTGAATAAGTGAATAAATGAAATATATTCCTAATGACCAGTAGTGTAATCCAGAGTAAGTAATTTAGCCTTTGTTAGGACTCAGTTTCTTAATCTCTCAAAGGAGAGGTGGGCTAGGAAGTCTCAAAGTAAACATTGATTCAGCAAATACTGCAACCTATTGTGTGTCTGGCACTGAGCAGGTGCTTCAGCTTCAATAAGAGACCACAGTCGCCGTTTTCAAGGAGCTCGTTGTCCAATGAGAGAAATAGCAAAGTTTGAAATTATCATAGGCTGGCGGTTGGGGAAAGCTTCCATAGGAAATGCCTGACTGTTTACTAAGGAATGGGTAGGAGACAGCTGGGTAAAGAGGGCGTGGAAGCTAGGTGAAGAGGGAGTTTCCTGTTTCCCATCTCAAGGAACCCTTCCAGATGAGGGTTCCTTGTGAAATCAGGGATGTGTCCAACTATCGCTTTATTCCCAGACCAGGATCCAGACTCTTATTAATCACTTCATTGTATTACTTCTGCTATTGGTACATTTACTGAAGGGGCGGGGACCAGGGGTGGCATAGATAAGGAATTCAGTTCCAGGTTTAAAACCTGTGCGACCTATTCCATAAATCAAGGCATTGAGTATGAAAGTGGTCAGAGTTGGGCTTCCGTTTTCTTTTACACTGCCCCCATGCCCCAATGACAAAATTCATATCATATTTTACCTTGGAGGCCCACAGCATAGTGCGAAGGTCCTCAACCTTTTTCTGTCCCACATTTCTGAGGGCTGTAACATGTCTCTATCATTAAGCGCGGCAACCTTGACGCTGAGCACAGAACTCCTGAACCCAGTCGGCAACATCCGCACGCGGCTGAGAGAACCGTCCTGCACTCCGGGATCTTCATAGTCTTCCCTGAGAGTTCGCGGGTGTTCCTGCTAGTTGGCCCTGCGCAAGCCCCTGCGCTAAACTGGGAGGAGTTAACCTCTTCCGACGCTACCAACTGAAAAGTGGAGGGAACGTGCGGAGACGAAGGCTGTAAAACGAAAGAAGACGCTCCCTTAAATGATAATGTTACGTCGTTCATTTAAACATAGTATGGGGCTCAAATCTCCTCACAGAAAGACTTTCCATCCTTCTACCGAAAACAATCCTTGCCTCCCCTACACTTGGTGCTCCCAGCTTTTGGTCTCTCCTGCGCCGGGCGACCCCGCGGTCACGTGCTCCTCCGGTCCTTTCAGCCCAACGTGCATGCTGCTGTGTGAACCGCGGAGCAATGGCTGCTCTACTTAGACCCGCCGGCCGGCTCTTCCGTGCCGGGGCGTCCGCGCGCCTACCGCTCTCTCTGCGCCTCCTCGCGGGCGGCCCGAGCTGGCTGCACGCCTCCTTTGGTCTGCCCGCTGCTCGTGCCGTTCCCGTAGCCAGGTGAATGCTCAGGCCCTTCCCCCAAGCCAGTGTGCAGCGCGGGGTCCTCCCGGGATCGTGGGCCCTGGCGTAGGTCGGGTCCTACCTGAGACCTCTCCACCTGGTCCCTACCGCCCCCGGGCCAGGCTTCCCGGGGCCTCTGGCCATTCTCCTTGCTGGGGTTTTTCGGGTGACAGGGTTGATCGCCTTTAGAAGGTCACAGTCGCGGGCATGCCTCTTTTCCGGCTTGGATCCCGCCCGCGCCGACCCGGACTGGGTCTTCCTGTCCCCGGGCTACAAACGCTGGCGAGGCCTGTGGAACCGGGAAGGGCGGTGGTGGACTTTGAAGGCTGTTGGGGGGGGTCGGGTGGTATTCCCCTTCCTGGTATTTGCTGTCTTGGAAGCTGTACCACGTGCGAGTCTTGTTGGTGATCAGTAACCACCTAGAACTTGAATTCTGAGAGCTTTTTTTTTGGGGGGGGTAGGTGTAGCCTAGGAATGAACTTAATTATGATCAGTTTGGACTTTTGATACCTCAAGTGAGTTCTTGCCTGATGCTTGCCCGATGAGCATAAAAGCCAAATCTGTGACACCAGGATTTCGAGAAGATAACTCGTTAGCAAAGACTGGCCCAAGGGGGACAGGAGGAAAATCCTCAAATCTGTCTTCCCGCGCTGGAGGGTCGAGGGAACTTGATTAGGTTAAACAAAGGGAGGTGGGGATAGCTCATTGTAATTGGCCGGTTAACATTCAAGTTAAGGAGTTAACATAACCAATTACGAGTTGGCTATGTTCACATTCAAATTAAGGATTGTAAATTGGTTATTATTGCCGCTTGGTTCTCTATTATGAAGAGTGGGTTTGTGTTGTTGCCGGAACTTTTAATGGTCGGACCTTTTGCTCTTTTAGGATCCGGTGTTACTCTTTCCTGTGGTTCTTGCTTTGATTCCTTCCGCTGGCAGTGTTTTATGTTCCGGGGTCAATTTAAGTTTAGGTTTCTCCTTTCTGCACATGATTCAATGGTTAAAACTAGTTTCAACCAATTTTCTGAGGGAAGAAGAAAACAGGAACTTGTCCTGCTGCGAGGCAAGTCCCTTAGGAATAAACACAAGGAAATAGGTTTACCAAAAAAAGGAAAATAAAAAAACTTTAACAAGTTAGTACAGGAGGGAGCTATTCTAGTGACAGTTTCACTTTTGCCTGCATTTTCTTGAACGGAGTTTTCCTCCAGTATTTATGAGGGTTGGAAATTCTCATGGTAGGCTCTGTAAGGTTAGTGAGTGAATTAATGAATGAATATTTGCTGGACACAGTTGGGATCCAGGGATGGAAAAGCAAGTTAAACTAGCGGTGCATGTCACATGTGATAGGCTTTTATAAACTTGGGGAGAGTGGAGAGGGAGATAAGGAATGTTGATGGAAATGTTAATTTGAATAGTATTCTGACCACTAGAGAAGGGGAGATGGGTCCTGAGATTTTAGTATTGGTGGAAAACTAATTTTGAAAGACTAGTGTTTATAAATGAAGGTCCTTTGGAAGACTGCATGACGACTTAGAGTTATGAATCTCGACTAGGCCTGGGCTGAATTGCAGTTCCCTCATTTTATTTGCTTTATGCCATTGGACAATTTACTTTCTTAGCTATAAGGTGGGAGTAATAATAATGTTAGGAATATATAACACTATTATTATATATAGGATCTCTATATAAATATGAGATCATTTATATAAAGCATTTAATATAGGGCATGTTCCATAGTAAGTATTTTATTAGTTACTATAATAGTAATAAGTATTATTATTAATTACATGGATCTTTGTGGACTAGCCTGGAAACCTAGTCCCTCCATAAAATTATATGGTGGAAATGTTTTATGATTTCTTAACAATTTAGTTATAAATTTTGCAATGTAATTTGAAGCCTACCTACATTTTCTTGCTAAGCTTTAACAGTAAACTTCAGAAGTCATGCCTCTGCTTTCACAGAACTACATCTCTTGGCTTTCAAAGAGTTTCTTTTGAGAAAGTGTGCCCATTACTCTATGTTCTAGTTCTCAACGTTCTTGTGAGGCCAGAGGAAGGTTGGTATTATCTTTCATCTTCACTGTTGGCAATTGAGGAGAGCCGAATAGTGGGAATGCAATCTAGTAGAAAGGTTATTGGTCTTGATGTTCATCAGACTTGAATTCCATTTACTTGCTGTATAATCTTGGATATCTTACCTAACATCCCTGATCCTCAGTTTCATTGTCATTTAAAGTAAAGATAACAGGGCCTTTTCCCCTTATCTTTCTAAAGTTGACCCCTGTCATTCAAGGCTCAGCTCTTCAGAAAAGACTTACCTCAACACAATTGAAGCAGTTACATTCTCATATTTCAGTTTTATCCATGGCATTTCTTACTTGTCTGATATTATTTTTACTTATTTATTCTTTTTTTCCTTGGTAGAAAGTGAGCTGCCTGAGAGTAGACTTCTGTCTTGTTCTGTATGCTTGGCTCATGGTAGGGAATAAAGTATTCATTCACTATTTATCCTGAACTCTGAATGCTCTTTCTCTACAGGCATCTACCTCACAGACTATAAGCATGCCCAGAACAACAACGAAATCTTTCCTGGGTCTCTGTACTATACTAACTCTAGTGTTTCTTATTCCCTGTCCATACTTTCCTGTCTTCCTCCATCCATGGCACATCGTTGTCCAATTTATTAATTTTTTTGTTCCTTGAGGAACAATAAAATAATCATTCTATCACTCAAAGAGCCACTGATAAATATCTTCCAATCACTGATGTATCTTTGTTTAATTTTTCTAAAGGACCTTTTAATTATGAAATCCTCTTATTAGATCTTGACCTCTGGCAATTACTCTGTCTCTAATTTCCGCCTCCTTGAGACCCTTTTTGGCATTGATAACACCACTTTTGATTCTCTAGGATTTTTCTCATTTGCTTTGTTGCTTCCTTTTCTTCTGTTTCCTCCTAAATGGTGATGCCCTTAAGGGCAAATACAACACATTTCACATTAGACTCATCTTGCCTCTCACATCTGCTCTTCATGTCTTCCTTGTCTCCTAGTGAATACTGCTATTTCTGCCTGCTGCCCAGAAAGAACACGGGCAGTCATGCTTACCGTCCAGTTTATTGATTGAACAAATGATCAAGTCCTCTTCAATCTATTTCGTCTGAAATGAATTCCCTCTTCTTCCAACTCTCATCATCATTCCCTAATCTCCCTGGTAAATTTTGTAATGTCCATTTTCGTATTATGCTCAGACACTGTGATAGCTCCCATTACCTCCAGGATAAAGTACTTAGCTTAAATGCTTTATGATTTATGATCTGTAAATGCCTCTGGAGCCTCACCTCTTGTGAGTTCCTTCCCATGGCATTTTAAATTCTAGCCCTACCAAACAACTACTTTTGAAATCTTCTAGAGCAGGGCTTCTCACACTATAATGAACATAAGAATCACCTGGGGATCTTGTTAAAATTCAGGTTCTGATTCTGTAGGTCTGGACAGGGGCCTGAGATTCTGCATTTCTGACAAGCCCCTAGATGATGCAGGTACTGGTCTATTGACCAGCAAGGCACTGATGGACCTGTTGCACATGTCCTTGTCTTTCTTTGAATGTAATGTTCACTCTTGAAATGTATCTGCTCCCTCTACCCTGCCCCTACAATTAAGTGTCTCTCTTTGTTTAACCTTTCTTGACTACGTTTCTTATTTGACCACTCCTTTTTTGCGAGCCTATACATGCACCAGATCTGACTGTAGGTTCCTTGAAAGCAGGAACTGTGTCTCATCCTTGTTATCACCCTTCGTGTCTGACTTTGTGGCTCATAGTAGGTGTCCAGTGTTTGTTGAGTCAATCCATGAGGATCTTAGATTGAGAAAGGAAGGGCGAAGGGGTGTTGAACTCTTTCATGTAGTGCGGTGTCGCCATAAAATTGCTCTGATCTGGAGTTCCAGAAATCTGTCTGAGAAGAACAGATGAGTATTACTGAGTGAAATTATTAGACGTGATTAATTTTCTGCTTTCAAAACTGAAGCACCTGTGCTTCTTTTTTCTTCATTCTTGTTCTTCATTTTCCATTTCTTCACTTTTTAAAAAAAACAAATACTTCCTGGAAAAAAGAGCTCTTACCCTATCCTTTGTGGGGAGATTGAAGAGTGCACATATTTTCTCATATTTGTGGATTGGTGTATTTTTTTGAGAGTTTTTAGAATAATCCTTGTTTCCTTCAGAGGAAAGATGAGCTTTGTGCTGAATCTCTTTGGAAATGGATCTAAACTGATGACTGGCCTAAAAGTGAAAAGGTGAAAATCTCATATTCTCTTTCATGGAATGGTGTGACTTGTATAGTCACAAACTTTCCCTTGTTTATCTCTTGTTAAAGAAAAAAAATCTTCACAAATGGTAAGTCTATCTGGGTGCTTTTGGGGTTGCAAAGTCTCAGCCTCAAATATTCGGCCTCTGCTTCTATGTTTGTAAGTTGATCAGTTCATCACACAGGGCTGTGACTGGCACATGTTCAACTGTCACATATGTGCTATCAATGAAGGAAGAGTACAGTCTGTGATATTTCAGGAAGAGAAGCTGTCACATTTGGTTGGTGGCAGAGGATCACATGTGGTTAATGGGACACATGGTAATGGGTATTCACAGTCTTCCAAGGATGGAGAAAAGCATGAAAAGACTTGGAGGCCATACTTCTATACTGTGTGGCTGGGTGGCATGTGGTGGAAGTTGATAGTAGAAAGGCCAGTTGTTTTGTGAAGCTACCAAGGGGGGCCTAATGCTCTGAAGCCACTGGAGAGTTTTGAGAGCTACAGGTTTTGGCAAAGTTTACTTAGACTGTAGGAGAGATGGAGACTGGGGATGGGTAGACCAGTTAGGAACAACATTGTTACTGCACATTAGGGTTTAAAACAAGGCCTCAACTAGGTGGTATAGAAGTGAAGAAAAGATACTTCCTTTTTTGAGAGAAAGACAGCAGGAGATTGTTGAGGGTGCTAACAGAATTAGGAAGAATATCTGGAGATTAGGATAAATGGATAGTACCTTTAGTACAGATTGCTACCGTTTTCAAAATGTGTTTGCATATGTATAGCATACATACATGTCATCTTCTGTAAGGGTGATTTTACATATTAGGAAATTGAAGTGTACAGGGGTAAAGTAATTTATCCAGCATCTCAAGTTGGGATTCAACTGCAGATACTATGATTCCCAGTTCTGAAGTGTTGTGTTTTGGGTGCTACAGGGATTACTTGTGGACCTAAAAACATTTTTTTAAAGGCAATACATGATACGTTGTAAGTTTTGGAATTAAAAACTACAAGTAAGTAAACACGTGATAAGCTTTCAAAATATGACATCTGGAAGGGATCTTTAGAATGATGTAGTCCGCCCACCCTACTCTCATTTTATAGAGTTTTAAAAGTATATTGCTCTACATTGCATCATAGGTCTCAACCTGGCTAACTTACTCTCCATTACTTCTATCATAACTGAAAGAAAGGAAACATCTCTTTGGACTGGAGGAATCTGAGATGGAGAAGTCTGAGCTCAGTCTTCTGTCATCTGGATAGATGGAATGGGTTGGTAATTCAAGCCAGGAGACTTAACCAAGTGTAGGAGGGTTGCTAGGGGCTTTTCTAGTCTAAACTTCTGTGATAGACCATCATACATAAAGCTGTGCTTGGGGGACAGTTAGATTTGTCAAGACTTTGGAGAAGCAAGTTTTTACAAAATAGTTCAGGAAGAAAGTTCAATCTTGATTTAGGTTATGAAATATTTTTTTAAAAATCAGGCAACATATTTATTGAGCACCTTCTGTAATAAGGGCTATCATTTATTGAGCACTGCTTTGTTAGGAGTTGTATATTCATTTCTTTCCCATGTAATCTTCTCAAGGTAGGCTTTTTCTTCACATGAAGAAATGAATGCCCAGAAAAACCAAATACTTGCCCAGAGTCACAGAGCTATTAAATACCATAGCTTGGATTTGAATAGACTGTAAGTAGGTCTTGTGGTTTCTGCTAGTGCATTTAAAAAAGAAGAAAATGCCATGGTAAATAGTTAACATGTATTGGGCTTACTTTTTACCAGGCCCTTTCTCAGTGTTGTCCACAATTTGGGCATTTGTGTACCACCTTCAGAATTTTTGCCAAATATGGGTATTACCTGAACTATTTATATTTAATATTTTTCTTGAAGTTGTTTTTGGTTTGAATTGGTATTTTAAATTTTGACCTAAGCAAGAATACTGGTAAGATAAAGAACTTGATTTGATGGTTATTTTAAATGGCCATTAACATAAATAAAACTGCTGAAATAGAAAATCTTTGTCTGAATGCTATCTAAAATCATCTTGCCTAGCACAAGTGCAGCATTTCCCATGCAGTATTTTGAGAAATGTATATTATCTGAGTTAGTCTTTGTAATGTCCCAGTGAGGTAAATACTATTATTAGCCCCAATTTACAGGTTAAGAGAGAGTTGCAGTAACTTGGCAAAGGTCATACAATTTGTAAATGGCAGAGACTGAACTTAGGCATCTATCAGATTCCAAATCTTGAAGCTCATAGTGTTTCCACCATGCCTTGGAG
>PVKY010014264.1:0-10650 GCA_004027775.1 Bradypus variegatus | reverse complement strand
TAAGTCCCTTGTCAGATATATGATTTGCAAATATTTTGTCCCATTCTAAATAATTCTTAATCCTCATAATTTACTTGACCTATAAATTAGCTGTAATACAGCTGGTCAGTCCTTCATCCTTGAAATACTTTCTTTACTTGGCTTCCAAGATATCTCACTGTCTTGGTTTTTCTGTTTCACTGCCTGCTCTTTTGTGGCTCCCTATTCACCCCTCAGCCTCTAAACTTTAAAATGCCCTAGGACTTGCTCCTGGGCCTCTTCTCTTTTCTGTCTATACTCACTTTAGTAATCTCAGGACAAATCCCAAATTTATACATTCCAGCCCAGAGTTCTCTCCTGAACTCCAGGCTCATTTGTCTGATGTTACTCAACATCTTTACTTGTTTGTTTATAGTCTTCTCAAACTTTGCATGTCCAAGCTGAATTCTTGAATGGGATCACTCCTCCCACAGCAAATGGCAACTTCATCCTTCTAGTCCTTGGGTGGAAAACCTGAAGCTGTTTTTCACTCCCCTTTCTCTCACACTCCACATCCTATTGGTCAGTAAATTCTGTTGGCTCTGCCTCCAGAACACAAGCGGAATCTGACCACATCTCACCAACCCCCCAGCTTACTGCTGTCTCCACAGTCTGAGCCATCGCCCCTTCCTCCTAGATTACTGTAGACTCCGTACTGGCCCCCCTGCAGTTGCACTCGCCTGCCTACAGTCTGTTTTCAACCAGCCGCCAGAGGGATCCTTTTAAAACACAAATCAGATCATGCCACTATAATGCCTCTCTCTGATTTGGAGTAAAAGCCAAAGTCCTTCCAAACACTGCAAGGCTCCATTTCCGTTTCCTCTCCTGTCCCCCTCACTCACTCTGTTCCAGCCACAAGGACCTCCCTGAGGTTCCTCAGACATGCCAGGCACACTCCGACCTCAGGGCCGTTGCACTTGCTCCTCTCTCTGCTGACATGCTCATCCCGCTGATACCCACAGGATTCCTCCCTCAATCCCTCCAGCTCTTTGCAGGTGAGGCCTTCCCTGATTACCCAGTTGGAACAACAGCCTCCCTCCCAGCACCGCCTGTCCTCCTCTCTGCGCTACTGTTCTCTGTAACACCTAACACCATCTACCATGCTGTATATTTACTAATTTAGTTATTGTCTGTTGCCCTGTTGGAACAGAAGCTCCAGGAAGGCAGGGATTTTTGTCTGTTTTTGTTTTCCAGCACCTTGGCACTATGTCCACACATAGTAGGTGCTTAATAAATAGTCACTGGATGAATGAAGGCATGCTTGAGAAAAGGAGGTGGGTGGGGAAGAAGCACTTTTATATAACAGGTCCTTGCAGGGACTGGTGGGATACGGCCATAGCCAGATCCCTGAGAACGGACTTTGAACTAAGCCCTTCCCAAGGTCCCTTAAAATTGGTTCATGTTTCCCCAGCCAAGGAAGTCTGATGCAGTGGGAGCCAAGAACTCCAGTTCTTATTCCGTCTTGCCTTCCTATTGTCTGCGTGATCTGGGTCCAAGTCACTCTCGTTGGTTCATTCATTCGCAGAGTCTCGGTTTCCTCATCTGTTTATCGGGGAATTATCCCCTACTTCTCAGGGCTGTCTTAAAAGACCTAGTGTGTGAGGGGTGCCTGGTGCATAGTCAGCACTCAAAGCATGCTGACCCCCACCCCCACCCCGCAGAAACAGTGCTGATTTGCTAATTTGGAGCAAGGTTCAGACAAGTGTTTTTTTGGGGGTGGAGGCAAGGGGAGGGGAGGTGGAGAGAGGGAGATCAAAGAGGAGGAAGAGGTGCTGGGAGAGAATGGCTGAAGGAGGGACTACCAGGACCTGAACAGGTCACAAAGCCCCTCCCCCATCCACCAGCTCCTTCCATCCACCCACGTGTGAGGAGGCAGGCCCAGATGGCTGGTGATCAAACCCATTGCATGTGTGAGGAAACAGAGACCCAGAAAGGTGGTGATTTGTTTTGGTCTCTTCTCCTCTGCAAGAAGGGAAATTCCACAGGTTCAAGGGCTGCCAATCTCCCTTTCAGTCTCCTCAGGGCTCATGTTGTGAGGGAACCGGAGCGGACGCTCATCAGTGGGTTCCCAGCCCCAGCAGACCCTACACCCCGCCCCCGTCTATAAATAGAACACAATAACAGACATATGTTTCACCGAACAATATTCAGCTGTCCTGCATACAACCAGAAACGCACTAAATCTCTCCAGACAGGGTGCAAAACTTGGGTAACATTCACGCTTTTTTTTAAATTCAATTTTATTGAGATATATTCACATAGCATATGTTAGGTCCAGAGCCGTTCAAGAATCCACACAATGCAGCGAGTCATGGTTTAGAGAGTTTAAGGATTATTAGAGGAAGAAAGCAGGTGGGAGCCATCAGAAAAGAAAGAAGGGAAAAAATGGCTCCGGCCCTCTTTCTGAGAGCAGCATTTTTTAAAGGAAAAACCCACATCGGTTATTGGGGGGAAGGGTCCTGCTGAGTGTGTTCTGGGCTTCCATTGGGCGAGTGCTTATCAGTTTCTGCTGACTGGTTACTAGGGTTTTAACATACTCCCCATCTTTGCTATGCACTGTATTATCTATGTGGAGGAAGTAGGCCTTTTGGCTTGTTTCTTATGGGCATATCTGGTCTTGCCTTGTCCGCCCCCTGGGGTCGGGGCGCCACTGTAACTGGGATTTTTAAAACAGCCTTCAACTCTTAGTTTATGGCCCACCTGGTATCTATGAGATAAGCAGCAGAGCCCCTGGATCAGACATTCCTTCTATAAGTTAGACTCTTTTCTGGAGTCTGACACCATACAATCATCCACAGTGTACAATCAACTGTTCACGGTACCATCAAACAGTTGTGCATTCATCAACCCAATTTTTGAACATTTCCCTTACTCCCCCCCAAAAAAGAACAAAAATAAAAGTAAAAAGAACACCCAAAGCATTCCATGCCCCCACCCCACCCTACTTTTAATTTTTTTTCGCCATTTTTCTACTCATCTGCCACACACTGGATAAAGGGAGTGTGAGCCACAAGGTTTTCAAAATCACACACACAGTCACACCATGTAAGCTACATAGTCATACAATCATCTCTAAGAATCAAGGCCACTGGATTGCAGTTCGACAGCTTCAAGTATTTCCTTCTAGCTATTCTAATACATACACTAAAAACTCAAAAGGGTTATCTACATAATGCATAAGAATACCCTCCAGAGTGACTTCTTCACTCCATTTGAAATCTCTCAGCCATTGAAATTTTGTTTCATTTCACATCCTCCTTTTGGGCAAGTAGATTTTCTCAATCCCAGGTTCATCCCTGGGAGTCATGTCCCGCATTGCCAGGGAGATTTACACCCCTGGGAGTCATGTCCCACGTAGGGGGGAGGGCAGTGAGTTTACCTGCCCAGTGTACACCCCCTTTTATATAAAATATTTTGCAGTATTTGCCTCTTTGCTGTAATGAGATGCAATTCACAGATAACATATTCTATCTATATGCTCATAATTTTGAAAAATAAATCAAGATAATATCCTAACTGAAATGTGAAGAAGAAATTAAAGGAAGTAATCTATAATACGCTTTTTGTTTTTAACCTGTACACAGGTGGGCGACCATTCTAGAACAGTGCTTCTCAAATGCGAATGTGTATAGTCACCTGGGGATCTTGTTAAAATGCAAATTCTGAATCCACGAGTCTGGGGCAGGCCCGGAGAGTCTGCATTTCTAACCAGCTCCTACGGAGAGTCTGCATTTCTAACCAGCTCCTAGGTGATGCCCAGCTGCTGCTCCGCACGTTCGAGAAGACCTCGGCTGCGGGGTCAGATCTGAGGGACCGCCGGGCAGAGGGCGTCCAGATCCCGGGTCCCCGCGCCTACCTTCCCCGAGGGGCGCTCCGCCCACAGCCGCCCCTTCCGTAGGCCTGAGCGAGGGGCTGCCCTGCCTGCGGCCCGCCCCGGTCCGACCCAGGCCCAGCGCAGACGAGCACCCGCCCTGCAGCCCTGCCTCATTTCTGGCACCCACGTGGCTGGGCGCCAGGTGCCGAGACAGCAGTTCCCACGCGAGGAGACAGCTCCAGAGCACTGGCCGCCCGGGGGGGAGGGAGGCCCGGTCCTGCGAATTGACGTCCGCGGGGGCGGGGCATCACGGCCCCCAGGGGCCAGCCCCACCCTCGTCCCTGAACCGACGTGGGTCGGTAAATCCTTAGTTGATTCACTTGCCCCTCCCTGTCTCCCTTCCTCCCTTTCCTCCCGTCTGAGCTACGCCTCCGTTTCGGGGACACCGAGATGCAGAAACTCTCACGGTTGGGAACAGGCAGCTGACACAGAGACACTTGAGGCTTTAAGCCGGTTCTCTGTCAAAGGGTTGGTTTGGGAAGGGGATCACTTACAGCCTTTTGGGTGGTGGTCACAGAAGGCTTCCTGCAGGAGGTAGGAGCCCTGCGGGGTCTGAGGGCCAGAGGAGGGGTGCCCTGAACAGCTCCTTTCCCAGAGTCCCTCAGCTTAGCCAGGGCCTGCTGGCATGGGGCACTAGCTGGGGCAGAACTGGGTTGAGGATTCCAGTGGACCCCGTTTTAGAGACCGGGGGTGGAGGGGAGAGTCTTACAGGAAGGATTGGCCTGGGTTGGAGGCCAACTTTTCATCTTTGGGCAAGCTCCTTTCCTCCCTGGGCTGCCATACAAAAGGAAAGGGATCTGAGAGTCTCCGAGGCAGCTCCAGCTCTAAAGCCCATGATCTCAGGGTGGCAAGTGAGGAATTTACCAAGATTTGCCTAACTCTGAGGTGTGGAAGGCCACACAGGGGACAGGGAGGTCAGGCAAGAGGCTTGTGTGGGCCTAGAGGCAGTTTTGGGCAGGGCAGGGGCAGGGGGTCCTGCGGAGGCGCTGAGGCAGCCTCCCACCCCTGAGTGCTAGGCCAGACTGATCTGCTCTCTGGGCAATGCAGGAAGACAAAACTTTACATCATCACAATAGTAACAACTGCCTCCCCCGCCCCGATGAGGACTGCACTGTTTACAAAGCACTTTTCTTGCCACCATCTCATTTCATCCTCAGAAATACATTTGACAGATGAGAAAACTGAGGTCCATAGAAGCCAAGTCACTAGCATAAGGCACTGCAGCTGAGGGGGCATCTCAGGACTTGAACCTGGTATCCCGTATGTGTTTTAGGAGAAGCTTCCTGGGTCTTCTGGATCTGAAGTCTCCATGAAGTACAACCCTTCTGCCCCTTGAGCATGGGTTCCTAGATCTCCATAGGGATTCTTAACTTTGGATTTGAGAGCTGGAAGGCTAGATCTCTCACTGTATGGGGTGGGGGGGAGTGAGACCTAGGGTGGGAAAGGGCCTTGCCCAAGCTCACCAACCAGATAAGGTCCTGGGCTGCACCCTCTAGGCTCTTAGGTGAAGTTCCCAGGGATTTCACAGCTCCCTCTTCTGCCTGGAGGTGTGGGGCCTGTGTTTGGGGGTATTGGTTGGGGGAGAGCTCACTCAGTCTTCTGCCCCAAGTCCAGTGTTTAGGGCAAGAGTCCTCCAAATCAAAGAGGAAGCCCAGCAGGGGAAGGGGCTGAGTGCTTCAGAAAAAAACACTTTATCTTTAGGTTTTATTTCCTAAAACAAAGCTGTGTCACCAAAGCAAGGGAAGGATGGTGGTAGGTTTTAAGTTGGTTTTGTTTTTCACCTTTTGCTTCCTGGGCAGGAGGCTCAGGCCCTACAGAAGAGGTGAGAGATGCTGAGCCAAGTGCCCTTTGAACTCAAGGGCCAGGCTTTGCCATCAGTCTGGGCCAGGCTTGGTCCAGACTGAGTGTTGGACCTGGGGCAGGCTGGGATGGAGGTGAAAGTGTCTTTTTTTGTGGCGGGACTCCAGCTGGGCCTGAGTGGGAATCTTTGTCACTGTGTGCAGACCTAGTTTACGACAAAGATTGTGGCTCATCTTGGGCTCAGGTAACAGGGAGAAGCAGCCCTTGGTCCCTCCTAGGATTCCTTCTCTAGGAGGGTGAATCAGGAACCCAGCTCCCCTACAGCTCTCTTGGGTTGGAGCAGGTGCTCCGGGTGACGGTGACTTGGGTGGGTCTTAGAGGGGGGAGAACCTCCCATCTCCACCCAGCTTCTCCCCCACTGCACCCCTACCAACTCACCATGGATCCATGGATATGGTTACCTTCTCCTGCCACTGTTTCCACTCTAGGCTCTGGTGTCCTCACAGGACAACCAGCCCTTTCTAGAGGCAACTGCACTTGTGGGGGGTCAGGTTCTCTACCTGTCCTCAGGACTCTGTCCAGTGGTGTGCTGGTAAAACCGGTTCTCTGGAAAATAAAACAAACAGAACCAAAAGCTCTCTATCGTCGCTGATTTCAAGCTAGCCATGTGACATCACTGAATGCAGCGTTGGGAGAGATGCAGACTCAGCCTATGCAAGCCGGTAGGTGCCAGCTCCAGCACACCATTGGCTGTGTCTGAGGACAGTCCCACTGCCTTCCCAAGGGCCCAGGAAAGGGCTGGAGCCCTGCTGGCCCACTGGCTCAGGGGACCCTTGAGGGTGGCCCACTCTGCCCTGGGGCCGTTGGTGTGAAGGTGACTGTGCTTATGACACTGCTTGTGATGGTCGAGGCTTCACTTTCCACCACCGCTCCCTTCTCAGTGACAGGGAAAGGCCCAGACAAGGAAGGGCCTCTGTCCCCAAGGGAACCTGCAGGAGATATCCAGGACTACAGGAGCTGATTGGGGCTGTAACGTAGCTCTATCCAGGACCCTTGAAGGCTGACGTGACCTGCTTGACACAGCTCCTGCCACTGTCCCCCACCTCCCCCATGCAGTGATACCTTATGGAGGAAACAGGAGCCCATGGTGCGGGGACACCCTCATGGACCACGGCCGGATCTGTGTGCCTACCTGCACGGTGCCCACGGTCTCCTTGATTCACACCTGAGCACAAGTCCCTCCTCAAACAGAGAACAGCCCCTTGGTGGCTTCCCATCGGCTGGAGTAAGATGCCAGTCCTTTACCCTGCCGACTTTAACCTCATCTCCTCCCCACCTTGGCATGTTATGCTCCAGCTTCTCTGGCCACTTTTCTGTTCCTCAAAACACAACAAGCTTGTGCCTGCCTCAGGGACTTGGAGCTGACAATTTCCTCTGGCAGAAACCTTCTGGGTCCAGTTCTTCTCATGTTCAGTTCCTCATCCGTCTAGTCTCAGCTCACGGAGGCCTGCCCTATGCTCTCCACCTAAAGGGGCTCCCCCAGTTACTCTCTCTCTCATTCCTCATTATTTCCTGCCTAGCACGACTCTCCACCTCTAGTCACCCTGTTTCCTTACATGTTCCTGTTTTACTGTCTTCCCTGCTGCTTGTAAACTCTATGAGGGAACTCCTTCTCTGTTGCACCTGGTACCTAGTTGGTGCCAAATAAATGGATATGGACTAAATGAATAAGTGCCTGTGTTTGTTTTCCCTTGGTTATTCCTGGATCATTGAGAACATCTTGTTTGAATGCCCAGGCCTGGATTCTGCTGCACACTGGGATATAAAGGGAAGGGGCAGAGTGTCCCACCAACATGCGGGCCACGGCGTTGAAGATGGACCAATGCCCTGCAGGGGCTCCAGTGGTGGTGGCAGGAGAAGGTGGTGGGTGATCTTCAAGCGGCTTGTTGTGCCTCTAACCTTGGTTTGGTTTTAATAAACAAGGTAGCATCTCCCCTCAGCTTCTGTATCCCATCACAACCATCTGGCTTCCTCAGGGAGTAGACTTTTGTTGGTCTTGGCTGTTCTGTATGCAAACCCCCACTCTCTTCAGGGGGAAGCCCCCACTGCATGAGTCTTGATGGGCATCATGGATGGCCTCACCATCTCCTACGAAAGCTGCAGGGGACCACAGATCCCACTTCCAACTCCCTGGCAGATAGGGCCTGGCCATATAACCTGGGCCCACCCAATTGGGTGTTTTGGCCCAGGACTTTGAATCATGAGTGATTGATGCAATGATGAGAGGATTTATAGTTCAGTGAGGAGGGTAGCCTTTGACAGCAGTGATCAACATGGTGACGGATGCTGGCAGTGGTGTCCGGATATCTTACAGTGGGGCCTGGTCTGTCCTTCGCTGTTACATCCTTGGTTCCTGCCCCTTATCTGAGCCTGGACCTTCAGGCTTCATGTAGTTTCTGGGAGTTCCCCAATATCATCCCTCTAAATTCCTTTTCTTCCTAAGTCAGCCAGAATCAGATTCTATTGCTTGCACCCAAGAACTCTGATCACCACATACCCCATCACCAGAAACACTTATTGTCACCATCTTCATCAATTGCAAGATCAAACACCCATCAAACTATCCCCACAACCCTCACCAGATATCCTCTCTATCCATGTAAATGTCTTTGTTACCTCAATCATTAACAGCTTTCCCAATCATCAGGCTACCAAACTGCCTCTGCCAGGGTTCAGTGTAGGAAACAGAAACTCCTCTTGGCATTTTTTAGCAGGAAGGTATTTAATTCAGGGGATTAAGTACTTATATGATCATTGGAGAGGCTGAATGAGCCGAGCCTCTAGGAATGACTCCCAGGACTATACAGAACTGACCCACAAGAACAGCTGCCACCACTGGAGTTGTGAATTCAAGAAAACACTCCTGGAGCCCCAATCCAGGGATCAGGAAGCTGGATTTAAGAAGCTGCTGCTGCCACCGCTTTCAACACTGCAGCTGCCACTCGATGAGCAGGAAGCTGGAGACCAGACACTGGAATGCTGCTGCAGAAAAAACTCATTACCATGGCCTTGCTGGCTGGTAGAAACAGCCAAAAGGGGGCAGGAAATGATAAAAAATAATAAAATAATAACAATAGTAACAAAAAGCAAGACTTACACAGTGCTTACTAGTATTTGGCATTGTTCGATTATTATCCCTATTTTATAAATGAGGGAACAGAAGCGCAGGAAGGATTGGGTCTCAGTTCAGCCTTCCAAGCCATGCTCTAGTGGATCTAGTTGGTGGACCCCGTGCCACGTACAAACACTGTGAGTGTTCAGTTTCCCAACCTCCCCATCTAGGAGAATGGGATGGAGACTGAGGGAGCCATTCACAGTGTCTGCCCCATATATCGTCACTACTGTTGCCACATCTCCAACAACACGATGAGCTGCCACCCCCATTCGCCATCACCTTCATCATCACGTCATTACCAGCCCTGTCACCTCCTCCACCAACATCAAGATCTGATACCTGCTTCACCTTTTCCATCACTAGACAGCATCATCATCAATGCCACTACCACCAATTACCCCCATTATCTCCATCTCCAGCGGCAGGGTGGCGGCAGTCAAGAGGGCCATGAGATCACTTCCTGGCCTTGGCGCTCCCAGCATTAATTGCTTAATGAGATGGTTGCGGCTGTGAGCTTATTAGTTTCCCGGGCTCTGGAGGGCCGGGGATGGTTCCTATGCTAGAAGGGCCATGGCTGTGAGGGTGGGTGTGAGGGTCCAAGATGGGCCTCTGGGAGGTCATTTTGTCCATCCCCCTGCCTCTTCAATGCTTTGCTTTTGTGGTGGAGGAAAGCAATATAGCATAGTAGTGAAGAGTGCTGGGTCTCAGTTTCTTTACCTGTCAAATGGGAACTGTAAGAATTACCTTATGGTTTAATGTGGGTACTCATATTAAAGAAAGAACCTAGCCCAGCATCCAGCACCCACGAGACTCGCAAATGCTATCTTTTCTTTTATGTAGGGTTTACTTAGTGTTAGGTACTATTCTGAGCACTCTTCAAATTTCAACTCACCAGTTTAAACCTCCTATGAGCCCTATGAGATAGGCACTACTATTGCTCTCATTTTATAGCTGGGGAAACTGAGGCATGGGGCAGTTAAATAGCTTACCCAAGATTATGCAGCTAGTTAGTGATGCGGCTGTGATTTTCACCCAGGGGGTCTAGCTCCAGAGTCTGAACTCTTAACACCCATGCTCCCTGGCAACAAGTTCTCCCATCCCCACGGGCCTCATCCCTTTTCTAAAAGGCTCCCTTCCTGCCCCCAGCCAGGTTAGAGAAGATTCTGCTCTTTTCTTGTCCTGCATTTGGAAAGGGGCCTCCAGAAGTCCCTGCATCCAGTCCAGGGGAGGGTCAAAGGCCGGGCCCCATGGCCTGAGGGGCCACCCTGGCTGCAGAGCGCCCCCACAGGACGGGCTGAGGCCTCCTCTGCGGCTGCGTCACCGCCCAGCTTCTCCCTCTGCCCTCTCCGGCTTCCCCCACTTCCTCCTGATGAGAGTCTCCATCCCTGGGTCTGTTTCCAGGGAACCCGAGCCCAGACACTGCTCCCGGGAGACAACCCCAGTCTTGTGTGAAGCTCCAGCGTGGCAACTCAGGAGATTCCCGAGGGTCGGAACCACAGTCTCCTCCTTCTACCTCCCTCCACCACTGATGCCAAGCGTCATCTGTGCACCCAAATCCCAAAGCTGCCGAAGTGCCTTCCCTCCCACCGCTCTTGTCTCTTCCAACTCCTTCTCCCCAGGCAGCCAGAGGGATCGCCAGGAAACTCAAAGCCGAGCCAGCCACTCCCCCAGCTTCAAGCTGCCCCAAGGCTTCCCACTGTGCTCGGGATAAGGGAACTCCTGGCCCCACAACCCACTCACCCCTTACTGGGCTTCCCCCACCTCTGGCCTCGCAGACCCTCCA
>PVKY010014263.1:0-10654 GCA_004027775.1 Bradypus variegatus | reverse complement strand
GATCAAGACAGTAAGAAAGGATTTGGGAATGTTATATAATAAAAAAAAGCCCACTAAATCCTTGATAGTTATAAAAGGCATCTGGGGGCGGGAATCGTCTCTTCTTTGTCTACAAGTGGGCAAGTTTCCCTACAGGGGACGTAAAAGACAAATGTGCAGTAGACTAGAAGTGTTCTGATCCTCACCTGCCAACACACGCTCTTCACACGTTCTACCAAATACCAACATGACTCAAGGAGCACTTTCTCCTGACATTAGTCCCATGGTATAATTTATCACAGATAAAGCAATCTGAAATAAAATTCTAATGGTAACTAAAAGGAAATAAAAACCTGTTCCTATACGGTAGCTTCTTAGAAAAGATCTGTATTACTAGAAAAAGGAAAAAAGGTTCAAACAAATTGAAGTCTGCTCCTCTAAAAGAAGCAAAAACTGTGAAAATCTCATTTTCCACTCTTTAGATACCAACTCGAGTATTTGTTTTTTAGGCAAGTCATAATTTCTCTGTGCCTCCTCTTCTTTAGCTGTAAAGTGAGGAGGTTGCCTAGATGGTCTCTAAGACTGAATGAAGTACCGTGACATAAGTTTAATTGCCACTAAGCTAGCCACAGATTCTACAATGAAAAACCAAGATCACTGTAAGTACACAGAGCTTTAAGTCATTTTAATAAGTGTGTTTAATAACACCGTAGCAAAGCAATGAAAAGGATACTGGAAGTCAACTATCTTCTAGAAAATAGACTTAAACATTCCTTAAAAATTAGAAGGTGCATTTAACTAAAATTAATAGAGTCATATTTAATCCAAAACCTATGTTTTCAATAGCAGTAAAGTACAGGGCTAGGCACATGGACAAAAAGTAATTTCAGATTGATTAAAGGGAAACACTATTAAAAAATTTTAGTTCTAATATATTTTAACTAGTAATCATACTAGCAATACTGGTTCTCAATGGGTATTACAATAATACTACTACTACTAATACTAATACTACTACTACTAATAAAGGCACTACTTAGCTTTTATTCTTTATATTCCAGATTCTATGCTAAGTGCTCTACATGGAATACCTCATTTAATTCCCAGTATAATCAATGAGGTAGAAGTACTGTTTTAACAGAGATTTAACAATGCTTAAATGATTTCAAAATATTTTTATATTCATATCTAATGTAGTTTTTAGTGAGAAAGGTGGAAGTGGCACTACCATTATCCCCACTTTCTGGATAAAAAGAATGAATCTCAAGTTCAGAGAGTTGCCCAAGGAAACATGCTGCAGTGATGGTGCTAAAACTAGGAACTAGTGAGTCCCCAGGGTGGTCCCCAGTTGTCTACTATGATAGTCGCTCTATGTCTTCATGTCCAGAAGATAACAAGATTCCTTATTTCTGATACTGTGCTTGAACGCTTTCTCAGTGAGACTTAAAAATTAAGGACAAAAAACCAGAATTATTCTCTCTCTTCATGCTCTGTTAAATTTTTTTGCAATGCCAAGTAGTAAGTTTACAGTGTCCCAGAGTAACTACTTTATTCTGAGTAGGTTGTTAAAAAAAAAGTCATACCCCAAGGCAAACTAGTCAGATTCCAAAGCACATATCAAACTTGCCAGATAAACTATCCTAGGCTAACCTGTTAACTAGTATTTTATTAGTAAATCAATCAAAACAATATAATCCTTTCAGTAAAACATTAAAGCCGTGAAAACGTTAAGTACATAGAGACTTCACGATGTTAGTGGTTATTCTAAGCTCAATTCTTATGAAAACTTCAGAGCAGATGTTAAAAAGCCCTGATAGTATCTGACTCAGAAGACAGCAGAGCCAGCGCTGTGCACTCTATTACCTACCAGAGATACAAACTGACTTCACCACCAACAGGAGGTTTCCAAATGAGGATACTGAGGATGACAGTCCATGCATGAAAACATGTGCCATTAAATAAATAGGAAAGGGTATATAAACAATTTGACACTACTAAGTTTTTCAAGGCCTATCACTATGAAGAAAAGTTTGTGTCCAATGATACAATTCCTTAAAGTGTCCTAAGGTTCATATACATTGTATTCCAGTTTTAATAAATTTGAAATATTCTGATTCCCATATTTCAAAGTAATTTCAAAGAATGTTTATTAAACAACTTCACAGCCTCTTATTAGAAGAGATCAATTTGGAGGCAAGGTCAGAATCCTTAGGTGGTGCTTATAAAACTTTCGCAATATTGTAACTTTATATTTGGAAAACAACATCAAATAACCCAACTTTTTCTTTTTCTTACACAAATTGTTTTCAGAATGTGAGAATAGAAGAGGGTACTAGTGAGATTTTTATGTTCCTCAAAAGGGGGGCATGCTTTTGAAAAGTTTGAGAAATACTGTATTAGAAGAATAAAGAAAACATTGTGACTATCACATATTGGAAATTCACTTTCTCAAAGTTCTAAGTTGAAATCCTACAGCAGCAGGATTTCATACAGATTACTGAGGCACCACTAAAAATTTAAAAAGAGCAGTTCCATATAATAATAGATATGGTCTAAGTATTCCATTTTCTACAGAAATAATTCCACTTACAGTCACTTTCTCCTCTGATGCTACCCAGTCTGCAGTAAATGGCTCAGGAGAGAAAGGATGTTATTACACAGGAGACAACACTTCATATCTCAACACCCCTCCTTCAAAACACCCATCACCTCAAAATCCCTCCTGGAGGAAATCATAAGGAATAGTGAACAGGACTTTTTCCATGTTCCCATATTGGTATGAACACTGGCTCTAGAATGCTCTCAGATATCCCCCATCTCAAAGAGTGTTAAGTGTAGAACAGAATCAATTCATTTGGATAGTTTAATTTAGAAACAGGTACTATAATGAGCATCCATGAGGCAAATCCAAAAATATAATTTTAAAAACAGTCTTTACTGAGTTCACATAATTAATTGAAAATCTAGGAAAGACTTCTGTATTCCAGGGACTTCAACTGTAGAAGGTAGCTTACAGTAACTTCTAACAAATCAGAGAAACCCTGATTAGCATTTTTTCCTGACTGACATTAGTAATGGAGGACAGGAATATAAGTAGTTTTCATGGTAAATATCGAACCTGATCCACTGCATAAGAGAATCTGAAACATAAGGTTATTTTTTTTCTTTATTAGAGTTTATATATAAAACAATCATGCATAAAATTCAGGATTTCTATACACCATCCTATTATTAATACCTCGCATTGGTGTGTAATATTTGTTACAGTTGATGAAAGCACATTTTTATAATTGTACTATTAACTATAGTCCATAGTTTAACTTAGGGTTCACTGTTTATATACTGCAGTTCCATGGGTTTTTTTTTTTTAATTTATCCTGTTACTATATATACAACCTAACATTTCCTCTTTTAATCATATTCAGATATATATTTCAGTGCTGTTAATTATGTTCACAATATAGTGCAACCATCACCATCATCCATTACCAAAACATTTCCATCGATCCAAATTGGAATGCTGTACAACATTTTAAGCCCTAACTTCTCATTCCCTATCCCCACCCTGTTCCCTGATAAACTATATTTTAACTTTGAGTTTGTGTATTCTTATTGTTTCCAACCAGTGAGATCATACATGTGTCTGCCTTATTTCATTCAACAAGTCTTCAAGGTTCATCCATGTTGTCAAATGTATCACTTCCTTCCTTTTTGCAGTTCAGTAATATTCCATTATTTGGATATACCACATAAACAAAAAAATTTAACGCCCACTTCTTTTAACAACTATATTTTTTTTCTGACTATACAAGTAGCTCATGATCACTGCAGAAATTCTAGAAAACATATTGAAGTTTAAAGGGAATATAAAAATGTCACCATCCACCAATAGCCCTTTTAATATTCTGGTTTATTATGTTTGTTTTATTTTCCTGGGCATTAGCATGTACATGCACATAAACACACAGAGAGGCACACCTATGCCACAGAGTGTTTTAAGACAATTTTCACTGAATGCATGGCATTCTAATCTGTGGTTAGGCCCTGATTTACTAAACACTTCCTCAACTGTTGGATATTTAGGTTGCAAAGCTAGCATCTTACAATAACTTGATCATACTGTACTTGAATATGTCGTATCATACAAAATCTTTGTGAAATATGCATAAGGGGTAATGTTAAGACAGGGAAAAAAACACTAGGAAAATACTTCAACAGTGTTTCCCTTTAGATGGTGGGACTACAGGTGATTTAAGTTATTTATTATACTTTTTGAACTTATCCAAATATTCTCTAATGCATATGTATGTGTTGAGAATCAGAAAACAATGTAGTAATTAATCAAAACGAAAATCAGTGCTTAAATAGGCAATATTAAATTCAATAATTTGGGAAAACATTCAAGTGCAAACAAAGAGTAGGATTTGAGGTTGCAGATATGGGCTTATAACAGCAAAAGACAAGAAAAACTAGTTGTCCAGAACAAGGAGGTACCAAACTATGGTACAACAGAATACCTTGAAACTAACTGAAAGAACCAGGCGGATGTCTATGTGCTGCTACGGGAAGATTGCTAAGACGTTACCAAGTGAGAAGAGCAAGGTGTGTAAGGGTATGTAACATATGACTCCACTAGTTACAAAAGAAATAATAAAGAGAGAGACAGAGAGAGGGACAGATAAATGCTTTTGGAAAGATATGTAAGAAACTATCAATAGGTTACTTCTGGGGAATGAGATGGGGTGGGGATGCAGACAACCACATGAAAATGTGCATTAATACATAAATACATGATACATAAAAAGGAAAGTGTACTGCTCATAGCAGAAAATCCGGAACCATTTCAAGGTTGTCCCCTAAAGATTTTTAAAGCAGAACCTAACAAAAAATATGGAAAAATGGAAAGTTCAATCTATTTGAATTATACGGACCATGAAATAACAATAAAACAGCTGTGGATATGGGCGTCACTATAATTGGCATTTCAAAACCCAGTCATACAAGTTTTATTACCAACAAGGAACTGGTCAGGGAATTGATTATTAAAGAAAAGTAACTTCTAATTAAATCACTCTAGAACTAGTTGGGAATGGGTGATTTTACCCCAAGGTTTTCCTGCCATATTTACTCTCATTTACAAACTCAGTAAATCAGCTGTGGGACATACTATTTAGGCAGTAACACATGAAAGGAGGACATTTTTATGTGTTAAGATTTAACAAGGTACTTTTCCCTCTGAATATAAACATAAAGAAACCAATTAAAGAATAAGACGCAGTGGATTAGAACAGTCCATCGTGTTACCACTCATGCAGGTGTCATTAGCACAAAACTATCAATGCTTTTTTTTTTAATTCAGTTTTATTCAAACACATGCACATAACGTACAATCATCCATGGTATACAGTCAATCGTTCACAGTATGATCATCTAGTTATGCATTCATCACCACAATCTATTTCTGAACATTTTCCCTACATCAGAAAGAATCAGAACAAGAATAAAAAATAAAAACGAAAAAAGAACACCAAACCATCCCCCCATCCCATCCCATTTGTCATTTAGTTTTTATTCCTGTCTTTCTACTCATCCATCCATACACTAGATAAAGGGGGTGTGATCCACAAGGTTTTCACAATCACACTATCACCCCTTGCAATCTACATTATTATATAATCATCTTCAGGAGTCCAGACTGCTGGGTTGGAGTTTGGTAGTTTCAGGTATTTACTTCTAGCCTCAACGCTACTTTTTAAAGACTCCTGGTTCCATGCGAGTGGACCACATGCTTTGTACAACTCAGGGTTGTTCATAAGTGGAGGCTTAGCTTAAAAAACAAATCGATTTTTAAATTCAGAAACATTTTAAACATTCTCTTGAACTATGATCTTTATTATTTTAAAGCTCCCTCTCATAAAACTCTAATCAAATAATAATTATGTCATTTTTTGCAACATTTATGCTCCAGATGCAGATTGGTCACTTAAGGTGAACCCTAGTGTTTCTAAGAACCAGCTGAAAGATTGACACATCTGCATTACTGAATATGTACGAGTACTAGTTTACCAAGGAGCACCCAGAAAGAAAACAAACTTCAATTTGTTTTGTGTTGGAATGAAGTCATTAACAGAAGCTATTAAATTGGAATCCATTTAATATGTACAGCTGTCTTGCAAACATTCAATTTTTTTTATTAATCAGCACTAATGTGCTTTACTGTATTTCCCTGAGTGCACGTATTATATAAATACCATGAATCCCCAAAGTTCCACAGCACAGTCACCATGAGAATGAGTTAGTAATCCTGGATAACAAACGTCAGAGTAAAACTCAAAATCAGACCAGGTAACAGAGAGGAAGGCACTGCTGCTAACTTGCACTTCACATTTGGGATCTGACAGTTCTCCTTCCATTTCCCCCTCATTAGTTTGGCACTCCTGGGTTGGGTTAGCCGAAGGGAATAGGAAGATAATATGGTTTATTTATAGGCTCTCTTTTCTTTCTGGAAAAACACTCTTTGCTTTCAAGAGTGCAGCTTCAAGAGAGATTTTTAGCAGAGTGAAGAGACAACTAGAAACATTAATCCTGAAGATCAGAAAAGTGATCTATCACAACCCTATTATCATCCAGATATCTGGGTAATTTAGTTTAAGAATGTTGTCTCACCTAAAACATGGAACCAGAAAAGGCAAAAGTAGCACAAGGAAGTGCACTCTATCCCTTTCAGTGAAAATGCTCTTACTCGATTACTGCCCTAATGGCACTACAGACTGGCGATCACTTTGTTGCCAGTCCATTGTGTTACCATTCATGCAGGTGTCATAGCACAAAACTATCAATGCTACTTTTAAAGACTTCTGGTTCCATGCGGAGTGGATTACATGCTTTGCACAACTCAGGGCTGTTCATAAGTGCAGGCTTAAGTAACATCTTTTGAGATGCTATCTTTCCCTGCATCCTAGTGACTGAGTTGCTTTCCAGATTATTTTTGAAACACTCTTTCCCATTACCTCTTTTACCACTGTGGATCTCAACCTTCACGTCCACCACACCCTCAGTAGTCTTAAAAAGATGAGAAGCACTCCCTCCAAGAAACACTAGAAGGAAGGTAGGAAAGGGCAGGAATGATACCGTATAAACTGTCCCGTTAAAATCAAATCTGTCAAACCTACTTCTAGGCTATTTTATTTTCTGTCTCCTAATTGGCCTTTCCGGACATCCGGACAGAGCCGAGGTGGATTAACAACTGCAGTCGCACCCCCCGGCTCCAGTCTGCGGTGTTTAAGACTACTTTTCTTTGAAAACTCAACTACTATTTTCACTGTCTCTTCTTTTGGAGACTTTACTCCCAACCCCTTTTCAACTTTGGGAGCTAAGAATTGGGAGGGAGAAGAATAGAAAAGGTCGTGAGAAGGAAAAGAAACCAATGTTACCCCCCACCCAGGACCGACCCCGGCCAACAGCAGGCAGCCGCCTCTGGCTCCGGCCTGCCCTCCTAGAGCCGCGCACTCCCGGCCCAGGGAGCTCCGGGTGGGGGGGCAGGGAGGGCGGGATGCGATCCGCCTCTCGAAGCAACCTCGGCCAAGGCGGCGCCCTTCGCGGGGTCGGGCCTGGTTGTCCCGGGAAGGGACCCATCCGTGCCTCCGCCTCTCCCGGACCAGGACCCGCCTCCAACCTGCCGCTCCCGGCCGCCGTCAGAGTCCTTACCCGCAAGACGTGGTAGCCTTCAGTGCCCCCGCCCGGGATCTCGACGCTCTGCGAGGAGCCCATGGCGGCGGGCGATCGCTGTGGCCGGGCTCTGCGTTGCTACCCGCCCCCCCCGCGCACCGCCCGCTCGGCTCCTCCGTGTAACACTTGGGACGTGGCACTCGCTGCCGCCGTAGAGCCGGGCCGCACTGGCCGCCGGGAGATGGTCGCCGCTGCAGTTGCAGCCGCTGCGGCGCCGCCGACAGCGCCACCTGCCGCGCGTCACCTGGAGAGACTTGCGCGCACACAGACAGGAAGACGTCAATTGATGCTCGCGAGAGAGCTGAAATGCGGTTCATTCCGCCTCGGCACCTTGCTACGGAGCCCTGGGTTGGACAAGATGCATCTAGACGCGTTCAGGCTCACCGGAAAAGAACTGTTCCTTGGTTGTTGCGTCCCCTGGTGGCCAAAGGCGCGGCTGCTGAAAACGGGCGAATGGAAATCCTGTCCCAAGTTGAACCGCTACGGATGACGACAGTGGCCACTGTGAGCTGAGTACCGCGTCTGCCTTTATAAAACAACTGTCCCAAAGAGTGATGGAGGAATCACCAAGCCCGCATTTCTAATTCTGAGAACAAGATCAGGGAATCAGCCACAGAGTTAAGAGAGATACAAATGTGGTTAGCACGATTGGATTTCCTTGGCGTTCCAGAGCCTGCTGCTGCCCCATCCTACCCCCTTTAGGTAGTAGTATTTTAGTCACATTGTCCTACTCTGTTGCTACTTTACCTTCATACGTGTGTTCCCCTCTAAACCTCCTAGCTATTACTATTACCCAACCGTCAATTTGACTGTGAATGCTGAATCAACTAGACACCACATGTATTCTGTGATGCCATGTGCTGCAGCCCAAGAGGGCCATGCCAGTCCAGAGGCCAACGAAGACAACAAGCATTCTCTGATACCTGAACTTCTATTCAGGGCTTACTTACAGGGTGAGAAGTCGTGGAGAGATCATGACGGCTCTCTCAGGCCGGGCAGGCATCGCCTTTGCAGGGAAGACGACCAAGCCGTGCAAAAAGGGCAAAAAGCCTTTTGTAAGGGTTTAAGACAAAGGCCTTCCTAAGGGTGGGGGGAGCATAGATGCAGGAACGGCTTACTCTGACCTGGGGGGTGGTGCAGGAAGGACTAGAATAACACTGGAACAATTACATTTTGCACTTACTGTGAAACCAAGAGCCTCTTATTTCCTGCCTGCTTCCCATAAAGTTACATTTTAAGGTCAGTTTACCCTTTTTTTCTTTACTGGCTTAGAAAGACAATAGGTTAAACATTTAGCTGCCTAGGTCATGCAGACTGCTGTGCACCAAAGATCTGCAGGCCTGTTTTGCCCAGGCCACGGGCTGCCACACCACATGAGGTACCTGTTATCACCCATGAAGTATTCTAGTCCAAAATCTTTAACTTGCCACATCTTCAGTTAAAACTTCTAGTTTACAGGATATACAGAAGATACAGGAACAGAGGAACAAGTCAATGACATCACAAGGAAGCAACCAGCCAAATACAGAATGTGGGACATTCTTCAGAATAGCTGGCCAGTTATCTTCATCAAGTTAGAATCATAATAGAGGGACTAGGCTGGATTAAAAGAGACATTAGGACATTACCAGAAGACTCATGAAAGGCCCTGAGTTAGAGTCTGGCTTGGAGGAATTAGCTGTAAAGGACATTTTTGGCTCAAGTTGAGAAATTTGAATATGTTCTGAGTACTAGAAGAGAAGCATTTACTGTCATGAAAAAAATGGAAATTATTGACTGAAAAAAAAAAGCAGATTACAAGATGAAATGTACAATAAGATAACATTTTGGTGAACAAAATACTTAATATATGTGAGTGCATACAAAGATATGGGAGGATGTGAACCTAGGGTTATGGTGGTGATCTCTGAGTGGTAAAAGGGATGTTTTATTTTTTGTTTTGACTTGTTCTATATTCTATAATTCTATAATTATGGATTGCTTCTGTAATAATGAAAGATTATTAAAAAAAATTTTTAAAAGTCTTCTTTGCTACCAGTGAAAGAACACCATTTTTAAGGAAATCAAATAAATACTTAAACACATGTGAAATTTCCAGTTATTAGGATCCTTAAAAACAGGGACTGAAATGGACTCAGCTCTGCATTCCTAATAATTAGTACAGTGCCTGGCAGCTAATTCAACAAACTAATGAAGCTAATGGAAGAGAATAAGTACAAGTAGTAGATCTGATGGCTATACCCTTGTTTGCACGGTAACTGTAATCCTCTTCATGATGGCTTCATAAACTGTTGATATGTTCAGTGATCAAAATTTGGGGGCCAGTTGATTCCCAGACATTTGACAGTAGCCATGGTTTGAAGAACCCAGGCTGTGGAACTTGGGAGATCTGTAATTCCAGCCCTTCTTATGGCTGTAGTGTATGTTTCAGACAAATGTGGCTACTTGCTATTATCCATTCATGTCATTTACTTTCTAATCTTCATGACTTTATCCACACTAATCCCTATGTCTGAAATTCTCTTTCCTCTATTTTCTACTTAGAAAAATCTTAACAGTCCCTTAAGGCCCATTGTAAATGTTAGTTATTTATCCCCCAGTTCACAGTAACTCCTCACTCGGAGTGCCTGGCACAGTCAGTTCCTTCATTTCCAGTAGCCATCATTTATGGTCCATTCATTCAGGACCATGAAAAAGAAGATCATGTCTTTTTCATCTTTAGATGGCCAGCTCCTGGTTGAGTATCAGGAACACATAGTAATGTTTGTTGATTTGAACTGACTGTGTGTAATGAATAGCTTCAAGCTTTTTTCTTTTTCAGGACAAGTTAATAAGTTACCTCTGATGCTTCTATTTGTGCACTTTTTTAGTGGCAATTGGTAAAGCATAAGTTACAGGGCTTACCTGGTTTAGGACTGAAAAAAATGTGAGACACATCACACTTGGC
>PVKY010014262.1:0-10651 GCA_004027775.1 Bradypus variegatus | reverse complement strand
TAAACTTAAGTTACATGAAAGAACTCACAGTGAGAAGAAACTATACACATGCTATGTATGTGGGAAATGCTTCACTGATAGTCTCAGATGATATAAGGTAATTAACATTGGGGAAAAACATTTCTCCCATCTAAGTAGGAAAAACTTTAGACATTATTCTGCTATTGGACATCAGAGAACTCATTAAATATGTTTTCCTTATGGAAGAGTTTCAGCCACAGCTCTAACATTTAAAATAAAAGATTTCACATAGGAGTGTAATAAATATCTCTCAATGTAATAAACGGGTAAATGCTTTTATTTATAATCTATCTTTAAATAACATGATTTTACTATTTTAGGATGAACTCAAAGTCTGTAATTACCTATAAAAAATTTCAGCTTAGCTCCATCCTTCAGGATACAAGTATAACTCAGAGAAGGAATAACTCCTAAACCATACAAATGAACAGAAATATCCTTACTAGGAGGAGAATATTCTAGGAGAACAAGATATAATATTTGATGGAGTGGCTACTGAATTAAAAAATGTGAGAAACTCTTTACTTAGAAAGCAATATGAGAATACATGCGAAGTTTCACATTCTATAATACATTCTATGTACATAAAGAATGAAGAAAATTCTTTGGCGTTTTCAATTTATCCATCACTATTAAATTTCTCATACTGAGGAAATGTCAACACTAAAACCAAGGTGAAAAAGTGTTCAGCCAGAGTTCACACCAGGAATATCAGAATAGGAGAAATAACTATCAAGAATGCTTTACAACAAAATTCAGACGTGAATTCAGTTTTTCCTTTTGACATATTAATGAAAAATAAAATGTAGGACTGTGAGGTGATCCAGAACTGCTGCATGCAGACTTCTGTAATGAGTTGTAGGCAGGGAAATCAGAGTTCCTTTCAACAGATTGGCACATGCACATATTTATGAGGTAAAAACTGTGGCTTAAAATTCTAATTTTCAACTTCTATTTTTTCATACAACTCTAAACATAATTATGACTATGTTTAATCAAAAAATATCTATAAATGTTAACTGACAAATGTACAACCAAAGGTGATCTGTCATAATTCTTATGTACTGTTAACAAGTATGTACAGAGCAATAATGAACAGAACATAGAAAAATAAACAGATAAGTTGGGATTCAAAAAAAAAAGTGAGGGAGAGTTTAAATTTTCACAGATAAACAGAAAGTGAGAGATTTCCTTAATAAGAGCCTGGCCCTATGGGAACTACTGAAGGGAGTTCTGCCAGCTGCAAAGAAAAGACAAGGAGACAGAGGCCTGGAAGAGGGTATAGAATTGAAGAGTATTAGTAAGGGTAACTAAAAGCATTAAAAATGAGAAAAAAAATAGATCTGAGAAATAAAAGCCAAAGGATAAGATGACAAAAGTAAATAACAGTATTAACTGTACATGTTAATGGATTAAATTCCCTAATCCAAAGACATAGATCGGCAAAATGGATTAAAAAACATGATCTATCTATATGCTGTTTACAAGAGACTCATTTTAGACCCAAAGATACAAATAGATTGAAAATGAAAGGATGGGAAAAAATATTCCACACAAGCAGTAACCAATAATAAAAAAAAAGCTGGGTTAGCTATACTAAAATAGACAAATAGACCTTAAATGAAAAGAAATTATAAGAGATAAAGGACACTATATATTAAAAAGAGGGAAATTCACAAGAAGAAATAAAAACCATAAATATTTATGTACCTAATCATGGTGCCCCAAAGTAAAACTTTCACTATTTTCAGATGATAAGATCCTATATTTAAAAAATCCTGACACAAAAAGCTACTCAAGCTAATAAATGAGTTCAGTAAAGTGGCAGCCTATAAGATCAACACTAAAAAATCAGCGGTACTTCTATACACTAGTAATGAACCTTCCAAAAGGTAATCGAGAAAATAAATTCCATTTACAATAGCAACTATAACAATCAAATATAAGAATGAACTCAACAAAGGGTGTAAAGGACTTTGACACAGAAAACCATAAAACATTGCTAAAAAAAATCAAAGACCTAAATAAGTACAAAGACAGTCCATGTTCATGGACTGGAAGGCTGAATGCCATGAAGATGTCAATTTTACCCAAATTACTCTACAGATTCAATGCAATACCAATTAAAATTCCAACACCCTACTTTGCTGAAATGGAAAAGCTAATTATCAAATTCATTTGGAGGGAAAGGTACTCAAATTGCTAAAAACATCTTGAAAAAGAAGAATGAAGTGGGAGGACTCATGCTTCCTGACTCAAGCATATTACAAAGCCACACTGGTCAAAAACAGCTTGGTACTGGCATAAAGATAGAGACACTGACCAATGGAATTGACTCAAGAGTTCAGAAATAGACCCTCAGATCTATTTGACCCTCAGGTCAGTTGATTTTTCACAAGGCTTCCAAGCCCACTCAACTGGGACAAAACAAGTCTCTTCAATAAATAGTGCGGGGAGAACTGGATATCTATATCCAAAAAAAAAGGACTCCTTCTTACACCCTATACAAAAATGGACTCAAAATGGATCAAAGACCTAAGTACATGAACCAGTACTATAAAACTCCTAGAAGAAAATGTAGAGAGGCTTCTTCAAGATCTAGTGATAGGTGGTAGTTTTTCAGACCTTAAAACCAAAGCACAAGCAATGAAAGAAAAAAATAGACAAATGGGACCTCCTCAAATTAAATACTTTTGTGCTTCAAAGGACTTTTTCAAAAGGGTGAAAATGCAGCCAACTTGATGCAACAAAATATTTGGAAACCACATATCTGATAAGGGTTTCATATCTAGAATATATAAAGAAATCCTGCAGCTCAACAATAAAAAGACAAACAACCCAATTGAAAAATGAGCAAAGACATGAACAGACATTTTTCCAAAGAGGAAATACAAGTGGCAAAAAAGCACATGAAAAGATGCTCAACTTTACTTGCTATTAAGGAAATGCAAATCAAAACCATAATGAGATACCATTCCATACTTACTAGAATGGCCATTATTAAACAAATAGGAAACTACAAGTGTTGCAGAGAATGTGGAGTAATAGGAACATTTATTGATTGCTGGTGAGAATGTAAAACTGGTACAGCTGCTGTGGAGGATGGTTTGGCAGTTCCTCAGAAAGCTAAGTATAGCGTTACCTTACAAACTGGCAATCCTGCTACTCAGTATATACTCAGAAGATCTGAAAGGAGGGACACAAACAGATATTTGCACACCAATGTTCACAGTGGCATTGTTCACAGTTGCCAAAAGGTGGAAACAACCCAACTGTCCATCAACACATGAATGAATAAACAAAATGTGTCATATACATGTGATGGGATATTACTCATCAGTGAGAAGGAATGGAGCCCTGAAGCATGCGACAACACTGATGAACCTTGAGGACATTATGTTACGTGAAATAAGTACACAAAAGGACAAATATTGTATGATCTCACTAACATGAAGTAATTACAACATGTAAACTCATAGACATAAAACCTAGAATACAGGTTACCAGAATATAGAATAAGGCTAGAGAATGTAGAGCTGCTGCTTATTATGTGCAGAATCTTTAAATAGGTCAAACATAAATATTTGGAAATGAATGGAGATGACAGTAGCAAGTAATTGTGAGTTTAATTAACAATGCTGAATTGTGGATGAATGTGGTGGAAAGGGGAAGTTTAGAGTCAAGTGTGTCACCAAAAGGAAAGCTGGAGGTTAAATCATGGGAATCAAAAACAGTGAATCATGTGGTGGCCAATGACTGTGATTAACTGTACAAATATTTTAAAACTTCTTTCATGAACTAGAACAAATGTATGACACTATTTCAAGAAGTTAATAATAGAGAGGTATATGGGGAAAAATGTACCTATTGCAAACTATTAAGAGTAATATCTTAATACTCTTTCCTCAACAGAAACAAATGTACCACACTAATACTAGCGGTCAATAATAGAGGGAATAAGAAGTATGGGATGTTTTGAGTTTATTTTTTATTTTTATTCCTTTTCCTGAAGCAAGGAAAATGTTCTAAAATTAATCATGGTAATGAATGTACAACTACATAATGATACTATGAGCCACTGATTGTATCCTTCACATGGAATGTATTGTGTGTGAATATATCTCAATAAAATTGCAATAAAAGAAATAATGTTATGGTCAAGTTAAAAGTAAAAGGGTGTTACAGAAAAAAAAAATTATAATGGAGTACTTAGAGAACATAGATGAAATGGACAAATTTCTAAAAAGATCCCCAAAGTATTAAAATTGACTCAAGAAGACATAGATAATCTGAATAACCTTTTTGGGTAAAGGAATTGAGTTCATAACAATAACAATTTTAAAATGTCCCATTAAGAAAAGTTCCAGTTGGCTTCACCAGTTAGTTGTAATTTAAAGAAGAATTAATACCAATTCTTCACAAACTCATCCCAAAAAGTGAAGAGAAGGGAAAACTACCCAAATAATTATCAAAGGACAGTATTATCCTAATACCAAAATCAGACAAAGAAATAACAAGAAAAGAAATCTAAGTACTAATATCTCATGAATACAGATGCAAAATCCTCAACAAATAATACTCAACTGAATTCAGCAATATATAAAGAGCATTAAATACCACAAGCAAATGAGATTTACCCCAGGAACGTAAGATTAATTTAACACCCTAAAATCAATTAGTGTAAATACACCACATCAAAGAAGTAAAGGACAAAAATAATTTATCATCTCAACAGACACACACAAAAAGGCATCTGACAAAACCCAACATGCCTTCTTCATGATAAAACCACTCAGCAAACTAGAAATAGAAAGAAACTTCCTCAACCAGATAAAGAGTATGCACAAAAATTCTACAGTTAAATAATACTTAATGTTAAAAGACTTAATGTTTGCCTCTAAGATCAAGAGCTCTCACTACTTCTATTTAACATTGTACTGTAGGTTCTAGCCAGGAAAATCAGGCAAGAAAAAAAAATACAGGAAAGGAAGAAATAAAACAATCTCTACTCACAGACGACATGACTTTGTATATAGAAAATCCTAAGGAAACCAATCCCCTCACAACTCTTAGACTTAATAAACAAGTTCAACAAAGTTTTAGGATACAAGATCAATATACAAAATTTAATTGTAATCGTACACAGTAGAAATGAACAAACTGAAAATGAAATTAAGAAAGCAATTCCATTTGCAATAGCATCAAAAGGAATGAAATACTTAAGAACAAATTTAATAAGAGCTAATTTTTTACTCTAGCAACTACAACATTGTTGAAAGAAAGTAAAGACTTAAATGAATGGAAAGACATCCTATATTCATGCATTGTAAGACTTAATATTGTTAAGATGACAGTAATATCCAAATTGATCTACAGATTCAAATCAAAGTCCCAATGGCTGTTTTTGCAGCCATGGAAAAGCTAATCAGAAAATTACTATGGAATTGCAAGAGACCCTGAATTGACGAAACAATCTTGAAAAGGGAGAACAAAGTTGGAGGATTCACAATTGCAATTTCAAAACTTACTACAAAGCTACAGTAATCAAACAGTTGTGCCATTGTAAATGAAATTATTTTCTTAATTTCATTTTTGGATTGTTCATTGGTGGTTACAGAAATAGAGTTTTGAATGTTGGTCTTGTTTCCTACAACATTGCTCAACTAGTTCATCAGCTCTAATAATTTTTTGTGGATTCTTTAGGTTTTCTATATATAACATTATGTAAAGTGTGAATAGAACCACTTCTTTTGGAATGTGGTTGCCTATTATTTCTTTTTATTATCTACATGCCCTGGCTAGAACTTGTAATACAATGTTGAATTGAACTGGCAAGGGCAAACAACTGGAGTAATGTCACCAAGACTGAAGAGTGAGACACTCCAGGGTTCCGTCCCCCAAAGAAATTTTAAACAACAAACAAAACCTGGCAGAACCATCTTTCTCAGAGCTCCAGAAAACAGTTAAAGGGTTGCAGTAACTGTGCAAATGATGAATCAAAAGAAAGGCAATTTAAAACAGTAGGAAAATCTTGCATTACTTTTACCGCTTGTGTTAGTCAGGGCTCTCTAGGGAAACAGAACCAACAGGAGACATTTGTAAATATTAGATTTTATAAAAGTGTCTCACACAATTGTCAGGACACACAGTAGGGCAGGCTGCAAGCTGGCAACTCCAATGAAAGTGTATGATGAATAACCCAGGAGACACTGGCTGGCTGATATAGATATGAAAGTTCTCTCTTTCTGACTGCTGAAGTCATCACTTCTCCTTTTAAAGCCTTCAACTAATTGGATTAAATTTCTCTCATTGCTGAAGACACCCCTCTTAGATGATTGTAGATGTAATCAGTCATAGATGTAAAAACCTTACTGATGATTTAAGTCCATGAAATGCTCTCACAGTAATGATTAGGCCAGTGCTTGCTTGACCAGACAACTGGGCACCATTACCTGGCAAAGTTGACACATAAACCTAACCATCACACTGCTGTTCCTGAATCCCCTCCCCAGCTGAGTGCAGAGACAGCCCAAGCGCCCAGTGTGAGTTTCTGGTCCCAGTTCCAGAGGGAGCAGAGCAAACCTTATGACCCTATTGGGATGGAATTATGTCTGCACCAGTCCATCTGGTAGAAGCATAAAAGACTATACCAGGATGCTTGCTTCTGGCTCACCAGTCCCAGAACTTGCTCTGGATGTAGAAGCAGCTCTCAGAAGAACTAAAACAGTGTAAGAAAACAATCTAACTGCAGGTATCTGAAGCAAATGGTTACTTGGCTTTAAAACATATACAATAGCACCTAGAAATGGGAGGAAAGTCTGCAAATCTCCTGCATTAGGAGGGGCATATGGAATAACTGTGTAAGCTGGGAAATTTCATTATGCCACACGCACATGCCCAGGACAAAATGCATGCTTAATAAAGACCAGAGAGAACCCTATGCTTTCCACCTTTGGATGTTCTTTAGGGTCGTTCTTTGGCTGGCTAAGCTCTGAAGGATGATAGCATTCTCACTGATGCAATCTGAAAAGGATGGAAAAGGTGTCTTCATTTGTTTGTTTGTTTCTTTTTTATTGTTGTTGTTAGGTGCTGGCATTGAAGGAAATCTGTCATAACACTAGCTGGATGTCAGCTTTAAAAAATT
Source organism: Bradypus variegatus (assembly GCA_004027775.1). NCBI lineage: Eukaryota > Metazoa > Chordata > Mammalia > Pilosa > Bradypodidae > Bradypus > Bradypus variegatus. Next base: position 3,486 of record PVKY010014262.1, on the reverse strand, counting down.
GAAAATTTGGTGTTTAAATTTCAGAGTTAACACATTAAAATATTAATATTTTCAGTTTTCAAAAATAATCACAAAGCATACAAAGAAAAGAAATGATGGCTCATTCAAAAGAGCAAAATAAAGTGTCACAAGCCATCAATGAAGAAGCCCAGACTTTGGACATACCAGACAAATAATTATTTTAAAAAACCGTCTTAAAATATGCTCAATGGGATAAAAGAAACATGGATAAAGAACTAAAGGCAATGGAAAGGATATATATGAACAAAATGATAATTTCAATAAAGACATAAAAAGCATAAAAAGGAACCAAACAGAAATACAGGAGCTGAAGATAACAATAACTGAAATAAAAAATAACTTACAGGGGTTTAACAGCAGATTGGAAATGGCAGGAAGATTCAGTTAGGGCAATTGAAATTATTCAATCCAAGAAGCAGAAAGAAAGAACAAAAGTGAACAGAGCTCGTGTTCACGTCTCAGGATAGCCCACACTATGGAGCCACTGGCAAAGAAGATCTTTAAAGGAATTTTAGTAGCTGAAGTTATGGGCATTTTTGGAGCTTATTTTTGTTTAATAAAATGAACATAAGCCAAGATTTCAGGCAAACAATGAGCAAGAAATTTCCCTTCATCTTCGAAGTTTATTACAAATCCCTTGAACATTCTGGAATGTATGGAATCAGGCAGCAAGATCAAGAAAAGTGGATGAACAGCAACAATTAGGACAAGTCATCACATTTAGCTTCCCATCTAAGCTGTCTGAAACCTTTGGAGAGGAGAAGAAAGATGAGCCTACCACTCTGCAGTCTATTGGCAGTCCAAAGAACACCCTACTGAATAACAGGAGCCCTTTGCCTGCCATGGCCTGCACCTCCTGGTTTCCCACCTACTATGCAAAATCCACTGCTTGTTTGTTTTCTTCTGTATCATTATTTATTGTCCAAGATTTATGTTTTACAAATTAAAGATGAAGAAGGATGCAAATGCTCTATTAAAGATTTTTTCCCAATAAACAAACTTACTGGTGAAAGAATAGAAACCAGTACTATGAATATCAGAAATAATTAAAATGTCTACACAGCACATAAAGTTACTTAGCAAACTCACACATTATAAAAATAGCCCGCCTCCCTAAAACAAACTAAATTTAAATGGTTGTAGTCTAAGTACTTTTTAATCCTACATGCTGCCTAGTTGCAAGATGAGAAAGCCATTCTTCTCAGGTTGTAAGGTGCTATAAAAAGGTCCTGCAAACATATTTATATCTTCAGATATTCTAAGTCAAGGGCATTTTGAAAACTCAATTAAAAAATTCAGGATACTTACTTGCATTATCCTTGTTAGCCATAGCATTCATGCCAATGTTATCAAACTTGGATCCCATATTTTCATCCAATAGGTGGCCAAACTTATAAAGAAAAAAAAAAGAAAGAAATTTATTAGAAAACTTAAAACATGTAGGACAGTTAACTTCTTAAAGCAGTACATTAACTTTACTTACCTCTTCAGCAGATACAGAGACTGGAGTCATTGAAATTTCATTTCCTGCCTTGGTCCTGAAAAAAGTATAACCTTAGATTATTCAGTTGTAAACCCAGTAATTAATGGAAAAATGTCAATCTTTCAACATGGTTTTGTTAAAAAATTTTGGGGGGCTTAAAACCTACTATTATCTTCTAGTCCCATTATATAGCTGGCATTTAAAGACAGAAATATAACTTATTTGAGTAAGTAGATACTACCATTTTTTTTAAGTTAATATCCTAACAAAACTGTTCAAATGAAAACATTATCTTCTCGCCTTTCAGATTTGGTCACTGGTCAAGGGTGACCCTTAAGTGAAATACCATAGTGTCAGGCAAGATTAAAATTCCAACTTTACATGAATGAGTTTGGGAATATTTAAGGCAAAATGTAAATTCTGAGTGAGAAGTGTCATACTTTGAAGTAACTGTGAAAAAACTGATACTAAAGTTATGTTTATTATGTTATAAATTAAGTTTTGATTATACTACTCAATATAAAGTCATTCTCCTTTAAAAAAAACTCCCCTATAAGTTTGACAACACAAATTTTGACAGATACAGACAAAATAGTAAAATGTCTATAATACTTATTAATTCACACACATTTTAAATCAGATTACCTAAAAATACATTAACTTAGAAACACTGCTTTTATCCATTCTCACCCTTCCTGAAAGAATATTATTCAGACTCTTTGCATCTTTGACATCAGTGTCTCTGGGACCACTAAAACCACTTTTTTGATATGCTTAAAATCTCTCTTTTTAAAACAAATAGCTTTACTGAGGAATAATTACATGCTATAAACTTCAATTGACCTAAGTTTTAGGAAATTAACGGAGTTGTTCAACATCACAATTCACCTTTAGAACATTTCCATCACCACAAAAACATCCCTTGTGCCCATGTGCGGTCACCACCTGTTCCAGGTAACCATCAATCTACTTCATTTTTATAGATTTGCCTTTTCTGGATATTTCATTTAAAAGGAATCATACAATATGTGGTCTTCCACATGTGGTTTCTTTTGTCATGTGGCATGTTCTATCACGTAGCAGTGCTTCATTCCTGTTTATGGCTGAACCACTGCAAAGATTATACCACATTTTGTTTATCCAGCCACCAGTTAATGGATATTTGGGTTGTTACCCCCTTTTGACTATTATAAATAATGACGCTATGAACAACTGTGTACAAGTCTGTGTGGACATCAGGGTCACTTTTGATAAATAGTTTCTAGAGCATTCCTCTTCTTTTTTTTTCAAGTTTAAATGTATGGTATTTAAGAACCATTTATGATACTATTATTGCATATTTTATTTCAAGTTACAATATGATTCGCATAGTATTAGGACAGGATTGTTTGGTTCTCATTCTTCCTGTAGGTATATATCTGTGAATTCATGAGTAAGCACTTACCATACTGCGTTTTAAAAGTTTCCTTAATGTTTGTTTATAGTAATATCCACTGGGACACCACAAAGAACACCAATATAGAAATTACAGGCATCCCAGAAGGAAAAGAAAGAAAGGAGTAAAAAGAATATTTGAAGAAATAAAGGCTGAAAACTTTCAAAATAAAGAAAGCCATGAATACACGCATCAAAGGAGCTCAAGGAATTACCTACAGGATACTAAGAGATCCACACTGAAACACATTAAAATCAAACTATCATGATGGCGGCTAGGTGAGACAGAGCAGGGAGACGCCTCCATGAAAGACACTGAGTGAAAACCAGAAAGTGACCCAGAACGTCGGCTCCAGGGTAGCACCAGCCGGACAAGCTCTGCTGGAGCCACAGGGAACGTGCATTTGCTGAAAACAAGACTCTACATTCTGGGACGAGTGAGTGATTCGGCTAAGTCCCCCGGCCAAGCTGCGGTGCGGGGAAACAGCGGGTTGGAGCTTGGAGCCCGGGAGCAGCGGCAGATAGGACGGGAGTGGTGTGGACTAGCA
>PVKY010014261.1:0-10652 GCA_004027775.1 Bradypus variegatus | reverse complement strand
TATATACATGGGTGTTAGGGAGGGAGGGAGGGAGGGGAAGAGACAGTGGTGTGACAGGATCTTAAGGGTGATGGATTGGGGTTATCGGGGGAGAGGGCTCAGGGTATTATGGAGTTGTAGGTATGGGATTTGTACTGTTTTAGCATGCGTTCCTGTACAATTGAACTTATTTCAAAATAAAATTTATTAAAAAAAAATATTTTTGGTACCTATACACTTCTGCTATCAAAGTATGACTGGTCTCAAGGATTAGCACTCGGGCAATTGTTTAAATTGTGAGCTAAGCTAGTCATTTTTTTCATGAAGTTCCACTTTTACTTAAAAAAAAATGACTGACTTACAAACTATGGTTACTCAGATTTACATACAGTGAATGACAGAACACCCATACTATTTGGAAGTCACTTCCTTCAAACAGAACAAAGTGAGCCTATCATTTCAAGGAAAATAACTGACAATATATGTTCCCAATGATAAAATTGTCATTTTTCAAGCAAAACTTAGAATTTTGGAAAACTGGGTTCCTTCAACATGAGACTGATAGCTTCCCAATACTTATAAGACTTTTCCAACAAGATTGGTGGTGATGTTAACAATACGAGTTTTTGATGTTGTATAAGGAAATGTGCCAACCTTTGGAAAATCTGCGTAATTCAGTGAACCAATTTTTCCAAACGATGAATGCATCATGTTACAAAATCATGCATGGGTAAAAGACCCATTCAAAGTTTAAGATAGCCCAATGGATTTTACGTAACAGAATATGAAAAATTGACTGATATGGTTTCAAATCCCCACACTGCAGTTAATCTTGAAGAAACGACCACCGTCAAGTGTTGGGGTAGTACCAAAGAACATCCACAATCATCTCAAAAGGCTAGTAAAATACCTCTCCCTTTTCTAACACATGTCTGTTTGAGGACAGATTTTTTTCACATACTTCAATCAAAACAATGTATCAGATATGAGAATTCAGCTGTCTTCTATTAAGACAGATATAAGAGAAATTCACAAATATGCAATACAATGCCCCTCTTCTCACTAAATTTTTTACCTTTGGAAAATAGCTGTTTTATTAGGAAATGTTATTTTACATGTAATGGGTTTATGATTGTGTTATTTGTAAAATTAATTTTGAATATAATAAAGACTGCCTTATTCTACATAAACCAAAGCTCTGGGGTCCTCAATTTTTAAGTACGTAAAGGTAACTGCTAATGATACAGGGTTTCTTTTTGGGGGGTAAAGAAAATGTTCTGGAATTAGACAGTGGTGACAGTAGTACAACTTTGGGAATATACAAAACCACTGAATGTACTTTTAAAGGGTGAATTTCATGGTGTATCAATTATATCTCAATAAAGCTGTGAGTTAAAAAAGGATATTATAAAGGAGTCTTAAGACAGAAAAGTTTGAGAACTGCTGCTCAAAGCATTTTTCATTTATTCATTCAACAAATTGTTGTCACCTTATTATGTACCTGGCCCTGTTCAAGGCTCTAGGGATAAACAATATTGAACAAAACTGGAAAAATTCCCTGCTTCATGGTGTTTATATTCTAGTAAATAGAGATAGATAATAAACAAATAAATAAAACACAGTTTGCTAACAAGTGGTAAGTGCTATGGAAAGAAAATAGGAAATGGGTAAAGAGTTTCAATTTTAAATAGTGTGGTCTCTGAGAAGATAAGATTTGTCTCAAAACCTGAAGGAAGTAAGGGAATGAGCCTTAAAGGTATCTGGGGGAAGAGCTTTCTAAGCAGAAGTTAAACAAGTTCACAGGCCCTAAGGAAGAGTCAGCCAAGAGTGTGGAGGATGTAATCAGTGAGTCACAATTCTGCATATCATGTTCCTCATGTCTTTCCTTGCTCTTAAAAACACTCCTCCAATCTTCTCTTATAAATGCCCTTCTCTGAACTTTTAATCACAATCAGATTCACTCTTTTTCTAAAATAAGTGTTTCATATAAAGTATCTTTAAACCTAAATCTGTATAGCTAAGCCTTGACATCCTAACTTTAACCTATAATGCTGGACTGTATTAGCATCTTTCCTCTCTGAATGGCTGACAGTAGGTATTTTTAAAATACTGGGTCAAAATCAGAGGGAAAAAATCAAGTGGTGGTGGTGGGGACAGTTTAAGATGACAAAAAAAAACAACTAAAAAGACAACAGCTAATGATTGAACCATGACTGGATTCTGAAATTCAAAACAACAAAACAAACAAACCTATAAAAGGTATTTTGGGGACAACATGGGAAATCTCAACATAGGACTAGATATTATATATTATTAGGGAATTAATTTTCTAAGTTGTGATAATGGTATTTTGGTTACATAGGGGGATGTTATTATTTTAAGAAAATACATTATTTTTTAGCAGTATTTTGCCTTAGCAGATACAATCACACACATGTGAATATATACACATACATACATAAAACAAGCATGGCAAAATATTAATTATCGAATGTACACTGTAGGCATATAGGTGATCCTTTTACTAGTCCGTCAAAGTTTTTTTATGTTTGAAAATTTTCATAAGAAAAAAATAGAGAAAAAGGCAGAATCCAACAATAACAACCCCTCCATAACAGTAATTCTTAGATTATTTAACAAGCACCTCATGTCCACTCAAAACTGCAAACAGGAAGAATAAAACATCGGCCATCCTTTCAACAGGTGTATAATATACATCCAAGGCACCAAATCTAAAAATATGCAAGACAGTATTTACTGTTTCTCTGTAAGACATGAAGAAGAATGGAAGATAAGAGGGGAGAGAAATCAACAAAGGTAGAAATTGGAACATTTTAATGAAAATTAAATTTAACCAATAAGTAGGACCTGAATAGGGAGTTTTCATAACCAAAGACTAAGATTCAAAGAAATCTGCACAGAGGAGGAAATATGTTCATGTTCATATTCATATTCATATGTTCTCTCTGGAATAGAGTAAAATATAGGCATATCTTGTTCTATTGCACTTTGCTTTATTGTGCTTCACAGATATTGCTTTTTTTTTTTACAAATTTAAGTTTTGCAGCAACACTGTGGCAAGCAAGTCTATAGGCACCATTTTTCCAAAAGCATGTGCTCACGTCATATCTGTCACATTTTGGTAATTCTTGCAATATTTCAAACTGTTTCATTATTATTACATCTACTATGGTGATATGTGATCTCTGATGTTACTACTTTAACTGTTTTGAGGCACCACGAACCACACCCATATAAAATGGCAAACTTAATCGATAAATGCGCATGTTCTGACTGCTCCATCGACCAGCTGTTCCCGTCTCCTCAGGACTCCCTATTCCCTGAAACGCAAAAATATTGAAATTAGGCCAGTTAATAAGCCTACAATGGCCTCTGACTATTCCAATGAAAGGAAGAGTCTTCATAGATAGTGATTCCTCTGATGGATTTGGGCAAAGTAAATTGAAAGCCTACTGGAAAGGATTAACAATTCTAGATGCCATTAAGAATACCTGTGATTCATGGGAGGTGGTCAAAATATTAACATTAACAGGTATTTGGAAGAAATTGATTCCAACCATCATGGATAAATTTGAGGGGTTCAAGACTTCAGTGGAGGAAGTAACTGCAGACGTGGTAGAAATAGCACGAGAACTAGAATTAGAAGTGGAGCCTGAAGACATGACTGAATTGCTGTACTCTCGTGATAAAATATGAAAGGATGACAAAATTATAAAATATGAAAGGACTGTTTCCTATGGATTAGCAAAGAAAGTGGTTTCCTGAGATGGAATCTGCTCCTGGTGACAAAACTGTGTGTCATTATTGAAATGACAAAGGATTTAGAATATTACATCAACTTAGTTGACAAAGCAGCAGCAGGGTTTGAGAGGACTGGCTCCAATTTTGAAAGAAGTTCTGTTGTCGGTAAAAATGCTATCAAACAGCATCACATGCTACAGGAAACCTTCTGTGAAAGGAAGGGCCAATTGATGTGGCAAACTTCATTGTTCTCTTATTTTAAGAAACTGCCCAAGCCGCCCCCATCTTCAGCAACCACCACCCTGATCATTCAGGAGTCATCAACATAAAAAAGGTCACAACTCGCTGAAGGCTCAAGTGATGGTTAGCATTTTTTTTAACAATAAATTATTTTTAAAATTATGGTATACATATTGTTTTTTAGCCGTAATGCTATTGCACATTTAATAGACTACTGTATAGTATAAACATAATTTTTATGTGCACTGGGAAATAGCGACTCACTCTATAGCAGTGGTCCAGAACTGGACCCACAATATCTCCAAGGCATGCCTGCATAATTTTTAAAGGTTTGGCTGACGATATCACAAGGACCATGAGAAAATAAAGAATCCAGACATAATATGAAACTGCTTTGAGGTTACAATCTCTGTGGATCTGAGAATAATAGGATGAAATGCCTAATTTGGGTAGTATGCTAAGGATCTCACTGTCTAACACAGTGAGAATGAAATCAGTCAGACAGCTGTCCATCCTGTAAACAGGTAAAATTATGGCAGACAAGATACAACGGCTGAGAATGCCAAAATAAGAAATGTTGTTACAGAGTTACTTCTAACTTCAGAAATGCAAGAGTCCTTTCCAGCAATTAATTCATAAAAGAAGGAAAGGCAGATTACAGTATTCTAGAACTATCCTCATCAAGAAAATAGGAAGAAGGTAAAGAAAGAAAAGTAAAAGATGAGGGAACATTTAGAAAGATCAAACAGGTCATCAAAGAATAAATCATGCAGAAGTTGTAAAGAATTATGAGATGAGGGACCCAAACATAAAATAACAGATCCTTTCTTCTAAGATGGTAGAATAAAGGCAACTCTGCCCACTTCACACATTTGTGAAGAATGAGAAACAGAAATGAAACTGCATCACTGATAAAGAAACTGCATCACTGGTAAGAACAGAAAGTAGCTGTAACTCTAACATCGTATGAAAACGGGCTGCCAAAGGACTGGACCAAGGTATAGAAAGAGGTCAAGAGCAAGCAGATGCCCTTGCTGTTCTAATAGAGTCTTCAAGCCCAATGCTCTCCAAAAACATGAGGAACACCCTCAAGGACCAAATCACCAGCTCCTCATTTGCAACAATGAAATCCAATAACTAGGGTGGTTGAAAGAGACTTGGCATTCCTGTATGGTTGGGAATGTGGGGCTCTAAGACCCCATCCTTCAATAAGCACCCTGTTAAGAGAGCAGGACACAAGAGGTCACTATTTTCTATCTTCCTTAACTCCTGACCTGTATATCCAACTACCTATTTGAATATGCACTTAGATGAGCAATAGGCAAGTCACAATGAACAAGTCCAAAGAAAATTCCTGATCTCTCTCAAAATTCCTGTAGTCTTCCTAGCTCAGTAAAAGGAAACCCATTTTCTTCTAGTTGTTCAGAACAAAACCTTGAATTCAACAATGATTCCTCTTTTTGTCATAACCCACATAAAATCATATAAGCCTGTCAGCTACTACCTTAATGAATGACAACTCATTTACCACCACTTCTCACCAGGATTACTGCAATAGCCTCTGGCTGATCTCTTACCCCTGGCTTCCTATACCTTATGTTCTATATAGTAGCCCAAGTATTCCTTTCAAAATGTAATTTTGATCTTAGCACTTCTCTGGTCAAAACCATTTAATGGCCTCCCAGATCAATCAGAATAAAGGCCAAAGTCTAGGGTTTGGCCTGTTAACCTAATCCCACTACTCTTATTCCTTTTAGCCCACTCTGCTCCAGTCTACTGCCCTGAAAACTATCCTTGAACACGACAGCAAGCTCCTAACTTAGGGCTTTTATACTTTTTGGGCTTTTTAGCTGAATGCTCTTCCACCAAATAGCTACATGCTTCACTCACATTTTTCAGATCTTTACTCAAATGTCACCTTCTTAGTGACATCTTCCCTGACCAAATTATTTAAAATTACAACCCCCAACTGGCCCTCTCTTTGTTCATTTTCCTTGCTTTATTTTTCTCCATAACACTTATCACCATCTGATGGAATACATATTTTACTTACTTATAGTCTAACTTCCCTAATTGAAATATAGGTCCCTGGAAGGAGAAAATTTTGACTGTTTTAATTGTTGACATTGCCCTAATACCTGAAATGGTGCCTAATACATTCACTCAATAAACAGTTGTTGGATATACGAATATACCATATCGGTGGAAATGTAAACTCACTCATATTTTTTTGAGAGCAGTGTGTCTATTTAACAAATTTATAAACATAACTTTGACCCAGTATTTCCACCTAAGAGTAAATTACTATGTACTTCTATCTGCAAAGCAATATAAACAAGGATTATGTACTTGTGTCAATAGCAGAAGCCTAGAAACAACTTAAATGTCTATTAATAGAGGTGAGGCGAGCCCGCAGTGCGGGGGGGTGGGGGGCGCGGCATGGTGCCTGGGCAAGGGACACCGAGCTGTGGTCCTTGCTTTGCCTCCCTCCGGACCCAAGGAGGATGACCCGCTTTGCTGACGGTTATCCAACATGGAGAAACAAGACTTAACAAGGAGAAAGTACTTCAAGGACAAGGAATAGATGAGCATCTTTCAGAAACTGGATTTAAGCAAGCAGCTGCCGTTGGCATATATCTTAAAAATGTCAAGTTTTCTCATGCTTTCTCCAGTATCTCATGAGGACTAAGCAGACCATGCATGGCATTTTGGAGAAAAGCAAGTTGTGCAATAATATGACAGTAAAGTATGATTCGAGACTTCGAGAAAGGAAATATGGGGTTGCAGAAGGCAAGGCGCTGACTGAGCTAAGGGCATTGGCGAAAACAGCTGGGGAGGAATGCCCTACCTTCACCCCACCCGGAGAAGAGACGCTGGACCAGGGGAAAATGTGTGGAAAAGTCTTTTTTGAAAATCTTCGTCAACTGATCCTGGAAGCAGCAGGTCGAAAAGAATAGTTCTCACAAGGCGCACCAGGCAACTCTCTGGAAACTTCTTTAGCAGAAATATTTCCTTTAGCAAAAAAACTCAGATCCAAATTTAATTCCAACAGCAGTACTCCAGGATTAGCAGCCAGTGTCTTAGTTGTGAGTCATGGAACTTACATGAGAAGCCTGTTTGATTATTTTCTGACTGACCTTAAGTGTTCCTTACCAGCAACTGCGAGCAAATCTGAGATTGCATCAGTCAGTCCCAAACAGGGATTAGTCTCTTTATCATAAATCTGGAGGAAGGAAAAGAAGGTAAACCCACAGTTCAGTGTGTTTGTATAAACCTAAAGGAGCATCTAAACGGAGTGACTGAAACCCACTAAGTTGAGACCTACATCAAAATCTGTTTTGAGCCTCTGATGGAGAGAGTGCCTTTGGCCTTATTTATTTCTGTCCTCTGCTACTGCTGATTTGCAAACAGTTAAATCAGCATTCTGTTATAGCAGGTTATAAAGTTCGAATGCAATCATAGCCACATAAGAGAAAAATGACTTATTTGTTTGAGTACAGTTGTCATGTTCCAGAGTAATTTTCCTACCCTGCCCGGTTCCATCTCCGGATTGTAAATGGATGAAAGAAATCACTGTTGTAAGATAAGGGATTAATAACCTTGTTACTGTGTTTCTTTCCTTTTTTCTTACATTGATATTTTTTTTTCACTGTCTGAAAATCTAGCCTGTTTATTGGCTCTTGGTAAGATACTGTATGCTTTTTACTATCTCAACCAGTGCTTGAGAGAGAAAAGTTTATTCTGTAATTCCTACTGCATATTTATAGTGACAATGTAATTAAAAAAAAAAAAAAACTCTGTCCTTTAAATGAAAATTTTTTACTGTCATAAGTTTATGTAAAGTAAAATGACACTAAAGGGTTTTTTTTTTTAAAGGGATCAACTGCTGGAATTTTTTTGTAGTGGGTTTGGAATGTGGACGAATGGAGGTGATGCTTTCAGGATGGTCTGGTGTGGAACAGAAGTTAAGGCACTGTTTGATTAAAAAAATTAAAGAAGCAGTCTCTGAGCAGGAGAAGACAGAAGAGCAACTCTTTTAAATGATTAGTCTAAATTAGTCTATTTTGCAAAAGACAAGGTAGTGGAAGCTAAGAAAGCAAATAATAAGTTCAGCTAAGAGAATAAAGGTGAAATATCCACTTACTTCTTATCTAAATTATAAGCTGATGAATTTACAGTTTAAGGAAGGCTTTAGAGAAAGTGAACAGTTAACAGCAGCACTATACAGTAACCTCAGAATAAAAGAGGAGGCACAGTTGAAAAGAGTAGTGCTGTGGTTACCAACTGGTTAAATTGTGCAAAGTACAGATGAGTTTGCTGTTTCTTTCCACCAGATGGCGCGGGAAAAAAGTGATTTCAATTAACTTAATTTGCCCAAAAGATTGGTCCCTCAAAAATCCTTATGTATAAATGGAGTTTGCTTTTAAGTTAACATGTTAATGAAAACTGAGCATCTAGTCTTAAATGAGGATTAATACTAAAGTTGTCAGCTAAGGCTAAAGTCACATATAGTCAACATTTATTTTGAGCATCATTTAAATCACATATGAAGTCCAATATTGAATGGTTTCTCAATGTGCCCAGTACCACCAGGATTTCCTGCCAGTATTGAAACAGCTTGCAGTTGAGCACCAGAGGAAGTGAGTGAAAACTTGAAATAATAACAGAAAAGGACAAACAATAGTAAATATCCACATTCCCACCATTCAGAAGTAATAATTGTTAAGATTTTGTTGTATTTGCTTTCCTTTTTCTATGAAGACATAGAGTATTAAGATATAAAGTAAGTCCCCTTAAAAAAAAAGTCTATTAATAGAAATTGTGTATCAATAGAGAATTGTCTCCTAGAAAAACTATGAATAGAATGTATAATATATCACCACATATATGAAAAGGAAAAATGAGGGCTTATATATACATACTTGCAGCACAGATCCATAATACATGCTTATTTATTAATAGACCACCTTAAGATACATGTGAAACTCTTAGAAGCATCTGTATTGAAATGGATCTATAGAATTGAGGGTCAGACGTAAGAGACTTTTCACTGTATAACTTAATGTCCAAAAATTTTTACAAGTTTGTGTGTTATATTAAAAAACAAATACACACATACACAAACATATATAAGTAGCAGGAAAGCAGCACTGATTTCTAAGTCAGCAACTTATGAAAGAGGCATATGGAGGTGGAAGTGAAGGAGGAGAAAGAGTCTGTTGAAGTATGATGGGGAAGGCAGATGAGAAGACAAGACAATGTACAAGGAAAGACATCTATACACACAGCGAGATATGAGACTGATGGTATTAATGAAAAATACAACAATCACAACCAGAAGCAGTATAAAGTACAAAGTGCTGATATCCAAAATAGACATAAGAGGAGCACCTGGCCCTCCAAAATCTGATGAAAGAAATAAGAGTACTGAAACAGAATAAATCAATAAATGACTGGAAATGTCATTCAGTTATCTAAGGAATTCACACTAAGTGATATTCCAGGACTAGGGTCCATAATAACATGCCCTTAAAAACATTTCAGACAATAAAACTGAATTTAAAAAAACATGTCAGAGTTGTCAATGCTGCCTAGTTGTCATTCACGCACCTGGACAGAGTTTATTTCCACTTCTTTCTCCACCATCCAGGCTTGTCTTCCTGTTTCAATGGAGGATCACATGGAGTTTGGTCATTTATAACCTGCTAACGGGGAAATGACACAGCACTAGAATGTTAATGCCGGGGACAAAATACCATCCTAGAACTCAGGCTGAGCCTGATCTGAAGGACGAGGAAGGTGCAATTTCCAAGGATGCACAAGGATGCCCTATGAAAAAAAACAAAGTAATGACCTTTTACCTTAGAGAGTGGAACACATATACTCATGTGGGCAAAAGGCCTAGATTAGTTGAATCCTGCATTTTAAGGCCATATTCATAAAACCATTTAAAGTTTCCACATGTTTCAGAAATGGGGTGGAGGAGGAAGAATTTACTTTTGGAACTTTACTTATATGGGACAGCGCTCCATGCCCTACCTGACTGGTTGCTACTATTCTCTAGTACCACACTCATGCACAGGTTCCCAAGTAGATTTTAACTGTGGCCCTTATTCCTAGTTGAATTCAACACTCATATACTTGATTATAGCAACGTATGCCTATCAGAACCAAGCCACATGGATACAATGTATAGGAAGCTGTTCTCACAGAATTCAGGAATAAAAACTCAACATGTTTTCCCAGAGTCTTAGTATTTGCCTTGTTTGCATTATATTCTTAATGAAAGCATTTTATATTAGAAATATTTTATAAATTGATGTTCATCCATTCATTCAAAAAACATTTAAAAAAATCACTAAAGCTGGAAATTCCACTTCTTCATATATACCCAAAAGTATTGAAAGCAGGGATTCAAACAGATATTTGCATAATGTTCATAGCAGCCTTTTTCAGTTGCCAAAATGTGGAAGCAACCGAAGTGTCCACCGATGGAAGAATGGATAAACAAAATGTAGTATACACAGGTCATGGAATATTATTCAGTTGTAATAAGGAAAGAAGTTCTGATACATGCTTCAACATGGATGAACCATGAATACATGTTGAGTGAAATAAGTCAAAAAATAAAGGACAAATATTTTATGATCTCACTTATATGGAATAATTAG
>PVKY010014260.1:0-10654 GCA_004027775.1 Bradypus variegatus | reverse complement strand
CTGAAAACACCAAAAATGCAGAACAACATATAGAAAACTGTTGGGAGGCATTGGCTGGGGTAAGCCCAGGGAGGAATTGAGCTATGATTCTTGAAAGAAGGGATGGGCTGGGGGTGGAGGCTGTAGGAGAATGGAGATAAGTCTTATGGGGCTAAGGAGAGAAAGGTCAGGTTTTGGAGGATGCCACAGTGTCTTAGATATGAAGGACAAAATCCCAGACAGGAAGAAACTTCAGAGAAGGAACCGAAAAAATACCTGTTCACAATTTTCTCTTATATCTTTGGCTGATTTCTACACTGAGTGTGTGTGTGGGTTGAGACTCCAAGAAAGCCAGCAGAAAACAGCCTATGGAAGGCTAAAGAGACAGGTAAAGATTTCATAAACCAGACATAAAAAACACTAACCACACCAGAAAACAATTAATTGGATTGCATTTTATTAACATTAAGAACTCATGTTCTGATGTACAAGTTCATGAAGATATTTTCCTTCTAGAACCTTTACTGTTTCACCTTTCACCTTTAAGACTAAAGGTTTTGTTTGTTTGTTTCTCTAGCTCTAAAAATGATTCCTTATAGAAAATAAAATAAACAATGTGTTATTTGCAAATAGGGTGTTTAATTTTTGCAGGATCAGGTGAACTCTGCCCCTGCCACCACCTCAGATGTTCGATTCTGGGAGTGAGGCTCCCACCACCATCCCAGTGGGCATTTGTGGCTACATCAGGTAAGGGGTGCATGGGTGATCCAAGTAGAAAGGTGTCAAGAAAAGGTGTCTTGTGACTCAGGTGGCATCATGTCTTTTGGGAGGTCAATGGTGAGGTGGAGGCTGAATGCTGATAAAGTATAGTCCCTAACAGATTTTCAAGGGAGGAATATGTAGTGGTTAAATACATACCAATGTAACTGATTCTTGATAAAGAAGACATTGATGCTGAAAGTGATAAATGATGGAAATTAAGGGATGATATAATGTTAAAGGGGATGGATGTTGACTCTGGTAGTGATTGTTATCTGTTTTTCCATAGGAAAAAAAAATGTATTGCTAGCATAACGCTATTTCAATAATTATACATTCCTTTAATTGGCAGAATAAAACATTCCAGATTTCTAAACCTTAATGTTGATTTGTCAGAGTATTTTCCTTTATCCATTATTCTATAACAAGTGACTTTACCTTGCCTGGAATGAAAATGGCAACACCAATTGCTTTTTTTCCCCTTCAGTTCTTGAATCATAAACATAATTAACCTTCAAATCTAGCCCTGATGTTGTTTTGTAAATATTGTGAATTAAATTATATCTTCTATTGATTGGCTGTTTGAACAACTTCTGTTGTATATTACTTTTCAAGAAATGGCATCACATGGCATCACAATTGATTTGAATTAATCATAAAAGGTCTCAGTGCACAAAAAAAATTGTTGTCATCAAGTGAGGTTGGGGCAGTTTAAGTTGAGATTTATATCTCAAAAATTCCAGAGGTATTTGAAATTCCATTAATTTGATGTACTGTTAACAATTATTATTGCCTGGGAAATGCTGACGTATTGGTTTACTTCACAAATTCACATGAGAGAATTATACATTTATGGCTTTTCTCCTAGTTTTTTGTATTCAAAGTAAATTCTGACTGAGTCAATCATAAATACCATGTGCATATTTACTAAAATGGAAGGGAAATATATTTACTGTTACCTTCAAACACTACCTTTCCTTTTGTACTGAACCCCACAGTGAAAGGGAAATCTGAGCTTGGGTTTTGGAACTGGTTCTACATTTTAAAGGCTGCTGTTCCTAATCAGAGGAGAAAAGGGTCTGCTTTCACAACCTATTTATATAGTTTTTAAACTTTCTAAGAAAAACAAGCTTTGCTATAATTAATGCCTAATGGTATAAACCCCTGTTTCAGTGGTTGCCTAGTAACTACTTACTGCAGGCTTGCTGGGTTGCTAAAGAGGCTGAATAAACACAAATATTCAGATCTATTTCCACTTCAGGTGGATGAGGGGCAGCGCGGGACCAGATCCCTTTGTTAAAGCTGTTTTCCATAATGGTTTTGCACTAAAACATCCTTCTGTATTGGAACTTACTATTGTAAATTACTTCTGCAGATTAGAGTTCAAACCAAAAAGTAATGGCTTAAAATTTTAAAAACATTCAATGGAACTGAACCAACACTACATCACTCTCTACATTAGTCCCAGTATCTGGTCTTAGAGTGACTGTATTAGGGAATAATGTTCTTATTCTACCTTTCACCTCCCAATAAAACCTTATATTTGGGCACCACTTTAGCAATTGAATGACTAAATACAGTTACCAGTTGAAAGCGGTATTAAAAGGGGTTGGGAGTGATTATAATGATATATTTATGTTTGGCTTTGGCTTGCTTCCTACACAGCAGATTTAATTTCCTAATTACGTTTTCCTTTAGCTTAGGTAAAATTAACTTGCATTCACTTGGCACACAGCAACTGTAGCTGGTAGAGGAGGCCTTCTAAAACCATATCTTGTTGACAACAGTGGCTAACTAGATTAGGATTAAATTTCCTGAGTAAAATCTATAAACAGCCTAAAGCACATGTAGATAATGACAAGTTAGGTCATATGAAAACTTGTTTCTGGCAAACACATGACAAAAATAGGGCACTCAGAGCTCATCTTCTCTCTTTGTTAGAGTTCATGATGTCAAGATTTGGAGTTTACTAGGTTGGTTGCTGTGGTATAGACAGGGATAAGTGTGGCCTGGAATATTTAAATTATATAACTATAACCTTGAGGATATAGTCAGAAATGATTTGCTACTCAGTAATTTTGTCATTTGGCAATACTAAGACATGATAACATAGGGTTTGCTCTTTGGATGTTGTCATTTGACTGAAACATGAGGGAAATTCTTTTAGGATCTGTGTGTATGTTCCTTCATCTTTTCACGTGTTGTATCATTATGGATAACTCTCTGATTTTTTGATTTAGTGGGTTGGAAAATGTGGCTGGTGAGGTGAAGGCCATGTTTTAATCATAAAACCACTTGGCACTCCAAACACACAGTCTATGTTCCTAGCTTCAGCAACCCATTCTACTGGTCTTTTTAAAAGAGGCATTTGAAGAGTGTGTTCAGCCCAAGCACATTAGGTTGGAAAAGTAATCCGAGCCTCAATTTCTTCTGTCAGTAGGTCATGAACATCACCATTATGTTCAAAGAAGAAGACAATGTAAATAACAGTTTTCTCTGTTTGCAATATATTCAATATCTCTTCTGCCATTTTAATGCTAAAAGGAATTCACTGATTAAGAAACATGATCCATTTCATTATAGGGATTTCTTTCCATCCTGCTTGTACTTTGTCTCTCTTCTTTTACTGGGCCCTTCTGAAATTTTCATTCTAGCCCTGGGACTTTTTTTTTTAAGCTGTTTAATGAACCTTCAATAGATTTACTTTCTGGAGCCATCAACTCACTACACTTTCAGATATATTTACTTTGACTGTAATAGAGCCCCTCTTTGTGAAAAGAATGTCTTTCAGAAAGAGTTAATTTGTAGTCCCAACAGAGGCTAATTCTCACGGGGGAATTGAAACCAGGGAAGGTCCTCCAGCTAAAGAGGCAGCTCGAGGGCCAGGACACTTGGTGAGGGAGTTAATTCCTAGTACCAAGCTTCTGTTGCAGTAGTCAACCCGCTACAGGGACTCCTCTATGGAAGAAATAAAACATTGTTTAAAATGAACGTCAGTCATTCTCCTTCCCAGGTCCTGAGTTTTGCAGTCAGAAAATGTGCTGCCCTGTAGCTTTTTTCACCTGCTTAATTATTTCACAAAAACAATGAGGGGGAAGAAACTACTCGGGGATTGACTACCTTGTGATGTGAGAGTCAATTGTATTTAGACTAATAGAAGCTATTTCTTTGAAATGAGGTTTTGTTTTGTTTTGAGCTGCATGCAAAAAATATATGGGATTAACTTCCCAGAGAAATTGTGATGTTATATTCCTAGTTCTTAACTTTTAAGTGAAGTTTATTGTTTTTATTTTTTTCCAGAAGTGAGTCAGTTATTTCTAGGATAGTAATTCAAAGTCAGTATCAAGAAAACTCACTACCTGGTGATGTGTGAAATTACACTTTAAAAGTAACAAGTAATTCTTTGGGTTCCAACTTAAAATTTTTACTCTTAGTTCAGGATCTAACTTTTACTGTCAAATGATTTTTCTTCATCTTACAAGCAGTCTAATTATTCTAAGAGTAAGTGATTTCAGAGAGTATATTTGATAAATAAAAGCAGTGTAGTAAACAGGCAAGAAGACCAATGGGCCAAGAGAAGGAGTCAGAGTAAAGTCAAAGAAAATGCTAAAATGAGCACTTCAGTTTAAAAGATAACCTGAAAGTGATTGCTAGGTCTCTGACCCTTAATCCCAGAGTTCCAGGTGAAAGTTCTCTCTTAATACAGATGTGTTGGGGGGAAGAAATGTTGCAGTTTATTGATCAAAGTCTCCTCTCACCTCTTCCAGTTCTTTGTAAGGTAAGATTTCATCTGCCCTGGTTTGTGTCATATTTGGACCCAATTTGGAAAACAGAGCAATTAACATGCCAAAATCTTTCCTTAGGAGTCTGCCTTAAAAAAAAAAAAAAAAGCTTTTATCTGTAACCCCTGGATTGAACATTGCAGTCATTTATCTTCCATAATTTCATGTCCAGGATTTGGTTGTGGTTTGATTTTACTGCTTTGTGATACAACTTGGATGCCTCAATTTGATTTTGTGCTTTCAACACATTTTTACGGATCTGGTGATTTGGGAAGGGCTGTACCATATGGTCTTGATAGGGTGATAGATTTTTACATCCTAGGAATTGGCAGGAAATGGCAGAAACTGAATCAGATGTGGTAAGGGAAAAATTAAGAATTTGGGCCTAACTCACTTATCTCATGAAAAATCTTCTTGAGAGTTGTAATAATTCCCCAAAAATCAATTTTGCAAAGGTTGTGTGTCTGTGTGATGGGCGCGTTCTTTAAAATTCTTTCAAGAAGCAGAGGACTTCCTTTTTAAAGCAATGGCATTTAACACTTCTTGTTTAGTCCTTCAGAAAAGGCCCCAGACTTAGGAGTGAAAGAACAAAAAAGGGCCTGCTCTACCTGTCTTGAAAAAGATTTTATAGAGGGCCGGGGGTTTAACATAAAAGAACCAGGTCACGTCATTTAAACCTGTGAATAAATCGAAGGATTTTGGAGAAGGAGGAGAAAGACAGAACAAAACAAAGGCAGGTATACGTCAGTAGGGTAAAAATGCCCGTTTGACACTGTTACAAAGAAAACGAAATTTAAAGGAGGGGGGGAGTGTGCTTTATGTTATTCCTGGCGGTGGGATAGAGGGGCCTGAAGTGAAGGATATTCCTTGATCTTACAGAGAATTCAGGTTCTGAAGGCCTAGCTGACGTTTAATCCGGTTTCTGCAGCGCCGGCTTGGTGGGGCCCCCGAGTATCACCTCTGGGGCTCTTTCGTATCCCGTGTCTTTCGGATACCCCCCAACCCCGACCCCATCTGAGGGTAGGGCCTTAACCGGGCCAGGATCGTGACCATTTCTCCTACTTCGATGAACCCAGTAGTTGCTGGAAGCAGGGCGGCGGGCCAAAGATGAAGCGTCGGGCGGCGCACGGCAAGCAGGGGGCGGGCGCCCGAGCGCGCTGGCTGCGGCGCACAGCGGGTTAACGCGGCGGGGGCGGAGGCGAGGGGAGGGAACGCGGCGCCGGCCTCGCTTCCAGCGCCCGCGTCTCCGGCCAGCAGCGGGTTAAGCGCCGCCCGCGCGGAGAGTGCTGAACCAGAGCCGCGGTTCCGAGCTCGCATTCGGATGCGCTAGAGCAGGAAGATGGCGACGGACGGCGCGAGCTGCGAGCCCGACTTCTCCCGCGTCTCGGAGGACGTGGGGGCCACGGCGGAGGCGGCGGTAACCGAGTCCCCGGGATGGGCGCGGGGAGGGGGTAGATTCTGGCCGGGAGCGCCGTTGGCGCCCCGGCTGGACCCGGCTTCGCGCCTCGCGGGCGCTTCGCAAGCCTTGGGCCCCTCGGGGGCGCCCCCTCTCTTGCTGCCTCCACGGCTGGAGGCCGGGCCATGTGGGACGTAGGCGGTCACCCAAGGCTGGGGATCCCTCCTGCCCTTTCGGAGCTTCTAGGGAAACACCTGGTTCTCGGGGCGTACCGCGCCTGCCCTCGACCTCTGTGCTTACTCCCTCTGCTGCGGTCGGGTTTGGTCTTGGGCTGGGATTTGTTCCCTGGCGAACTGGATCCCCTATTGTTCGCCACTCGCCTCTCTCGTGGTTGTGAGTGCGTGTCTCAGGGGGTCTGGCACCTCTCAGCGGACCCGGGAAAGCAGCGAGGGGGAGGCGGACCATCGCGAGCAGGTGTGGGGATGCCCATTGTGTGTGTCTGTGTGCCTTTGGGAGACCCCTTGTGGGAGGTTCCGTGCTCAGCTGTAAGCGCTGCTACCGCCGAATGCCGGCTATTTGGGTCCTCGCTGCCTGCTCGCTGCATTATTTCCAAGACGATGCCCGGACGAAATGGAGGTTCAGCACCTGGTATCAACGTTGGTCCCTGTCGCTGGGATCTAGAAGCCCAGAGCGCTTCCATCCATCGCTAGTCGCCACTTCCACCCCCTGATTATCCCCGTGCACAGGGACTCGCTAGCCTGCCTTTAGGGGAGGGCTGGACCCACGTCCTGGTGGAAAAATGTTCTCAGGATTTGGAAGCAGCTTCGCAGGAGCTGCAGAACCTGCAAAGAAAGGCAACTCTGTGGGAGCGCTTCCCAGTCTTGGCCTGAGCCCGCTGCTCCCGCGGAAGACTGCGGTGGGATGGAGTGAGCCAAGCGCGGACGCCCCCTCTGTTCCTACCACCTGAGCCGAGTCGGTGCATCAGCGGCGAGGGACTGGATCTCTCGAAAACAGCCCGGGCTGCTTTAGCTTCCTCCTGCCTCTGTTTAGAAGTAGGGCTTTCTGGAGAGGGCGGGGGACAGATGTGGAGCTAGGTACTTAGGGTTGAGGGAAAAAAAAAAAAAAAAAACGGAAGAGGAAAAGGCCTGTTGTTTTTCACTTGCGAAGCTGGCAAGTTTTGATTTGAAACTTTTAGGAAAATTCATTTTTCATCCCTTGCATAGAACATGAGACCTTTCTTAAGATTACAAATGAAACCTGCTCACTTTGATGCAGTGAATCGGTGCCCGTCTGCAAGGTTCGCTGAGGAACTAGCTATTAAGACAAGCCTCTCTGGGAAGTTGAAATGACTGGGTGCCATCATCCCCAAGAGATGGTAAGGGGAGGGCGTGCGAGGAAAAAGAAAGAGGGCTTGTATGTATGTGTTTCTTGTTCCCAGGGAAGATGAATTTGTATGTTTAATCGACTTAGAATGGGCTTCTTTCTTCTGCCCTCAGTATTTTAATCACTTTCTGACAATTAAACCAAAACACAAACATTTGATTTATGATCTGGAGCTGATGTGTAGTTTTATTTGGTTACATTGTAAAAAGAACCTTGGTCACCCAGCAGATTTTTCTGTTACAGTCAGGCAGGAGTCCTCCCTGTCTGCAATTTACAATTTTCAAGAGTCTGATGTTCACTGCTGGTAGTTGCGGATTTGATAATTTCACCCTTGTTAATATGAATATCCTTGGAAAATCAGTGAAAGTGACTTGTCTTTATTTCCATAGAATCCTTTAGGTTTCCAAGATGCAATAAGGTTTCTTAATCTAGTAGCTTTTTGACCTTTCAACATTTTTTTGATGATGGCTTCTTATATAGTAAACTCGGTATTTTATTCTAATTTTCCAAATATATATATATTTTTAGTTATGGTCCTCTCATATTGGCCACCTGATGACTTGTAGAATGATTATAAAAGGAAAGCTAGGTAGAGGATTGATACTTGCCATTAAATGGCTCCTTACCTAACAAAAATCAAAGGCATCCTTGGTTCTTGGAAACTGAGGACCTGACAGCTTATTTTGGATATTTTACTGAACAATTCTTTTCTGCATTTTAGTGATTTAGGTTCACTTCAAATTGATTTCTATATATACATTTGGCAATAATGAACCAAGGGAGCCTCCAAAGCAGTAGACTATTTTTGAAAGTGTTTTCACTAAGTTTTGACTGTTTGGATTGTTGCTTAGGAACAAGTTTAATTTATAGTTTTTGGTTTAATATGATTTTCAGTGGAGTGTTTTAAATTTAGTTTGTGATCCTTGTTCTTAGCTGTTTGAATCCTGAAAGCATCCCAAGTGTAAAGAATGGTAACAGCTACATTATTCAGTAGTATCATATTAATAGGCTTTGCTGTGAACCATGCCATGAGATCTGGGTTATTTTCAGTGCCTTAGCCAAATGTAATGACTTTTATAGTCCATATTGCTCTTTTTACTCTGAAAATAACTCCTAATGGATAAGGCAATATGGAAAAGAGAAATGTTCTTGCTTTTTATTGTCACCAAGGAATTTAGGAGTGAGAGGAAAATGGAGATCTTTTTAGAGCTATATTTGGGAAGCCAATCAACATCGTTGTCATTCTGAGCTTTTCTGGAGCAGTTAATATGCAAAAAAGATGTGTAAATTTTGTTGTCATGGTGATAGTGACAAGGAAAAACTTGGACAATGATTTTGTTAAAAATGCACAACAGTGATGTTAAACAAATTAAGAGCTGACACCTTGAAGTTTTATTTTCCAGGAGACCATATTGAATATAAATGCAGTGGAATGTACCTTTATAACCAATTTTGCTAAGCTTAAAAAGATATTACAAAGCATTTATAGAATATTGAAAGCTTCACAGCATAGTTTTTAAATAGGAAGTAACCTAGATTTAACTCATCTTTACTCAACACTTACAGAGATGCAGACACCATAAATATATCTTGGCTGCTGTAAAGTAACACATTCCAGTGGCAGAAAGTGACATAACACCAATAAATAAAATCAGAATTGATGGTGTTATAAGAAACACAACAATTTGCGTTTCTAA
Organism: Bradypus variegatus; assembly: GCA_004027775.1. Classification (NCBI taxonomy): domain Eukaryota; kingdom Metazoa; phylum Chordata; class Mammalia; order Pilosa; family Bradypodidae; genus Bradypus; species Bradypus variegatus. The sequence goes on along the minus strand of PVKY010014260.1, from coordinate 1,658 downwards.
GGAGGGAGAGTCACCGAGAGGGTTTCTGATGGAAAGATCTGGAAACAGAGAGATTGCAGAAAGCTGTGTGCAAGTGTGACTGATCCCTAGGGCTGTGTGGTATGAAAGGTAGCCTGGGAATATGGGATGGGCTTTCAAAGCTGAGCTAAGAGGTTTCAATTTCAGTCTCAGACATTGCGATAGAAAAATAGCTTAAAAGTTGAGGAAATTGAAATATCCCCCAAATATTAGAATACAGCTATTTTCAATGTAATGCTCTTCACTTTAAACTGGTTTCATATATTTCATACCCAGAAGCCTGTTTGCACCTGTTTTTTGGACTTCATTGTTATTATTATCATCATTATATTTCTCACAGGAGCAATTTTGTTTGGAGAAAAACATTTGTCCTCTCTGTGATGAAATCCATGCCTTGGCTAGATTGCCAGTTGGTTTTATCCCAGTGTTTTCATTTAACTTTATGAGGCAAGAAAATGTTTCAAAGCCTTAAGTGAGCCATTTACCAATATATGCTGTTGATCATGTGGATAGCAAGACTGTGACTGGGACAAAACAGCCTCTTCAAGATGTGTGATGTAGTTTTTGTTTGTACGAAAAGCACGGTTGCTTAGCACAGTGCCAGGCACCTGGTAGACGTTCTACAAATATTTATTGAATGAATGATTATGAAGTCTCACCGAGAAGCTGGGTCATAAAACATTTGATGTTGATAGGCCAATTAGAAAATTTATTTCTTGTGTTACCACATTATAATGAAAGTATCTGTGATTTATAATGAAAGTCTGTGATTTGTAATAATTAATACTAAAGATGTTATGGACCATTTCTTGTTTCAGAAAGAAAATCCTGATTCTTTCTAGATTTTTGTTTTTTATGTTGCCCTTTTTCCAAGCTGCTTTTCTCAATGACATCTCAGATCTTTCTGTATGTGTGTGTTTAATTTCCAACACGATTAGTTTTCCCTGTAGTTATCTCTGTTCACATCAGTGATTTAGGCTGGGGATGTGGTGGTGATAGGATGGTAACGGCCTCCCTCCCATCCTGAAGTCTTCTAATAATATAATCTAAGTGACATCACCTGTTAGGCTGTGGGGGCGGGGACAAGTGAGAGGTAGTTAGAAATTCAGACACATTTGGAAACAGAAAAAAAGAAAAAGAAAAAAGAAAGGGCATGAAGAAGGAGGTTAGATAAGGCTTTGGAATCATCTACAACTGCCCAGAAATATGGGCAGATTTCAGCTTTAAATGTGCCTGGGAGAGCAATACCTCTTCCCCATCTATTTCCCCACCTAAGCCTGAGGATTGCTTTGGAAGGGGACTTTATTTTAATGTACTTGGTATATACCTATTGGTTGGAGCGCCTTTGCAAGGCTTATTTGACAAGGAAAAGGCGATTTGTCTTTTTGGTGGTGGGGTAAAAAAATGGAGAACCAATTACAGAGAGGTGATGATGGCACTGATATCAAAGGACTTAAAATTTTTAGTTTATTATATATAGCCTGTAGAAAAATAACAAGCTTGTACTATTAATGCTGTATACAACATGTTATCCATTCACAGAGTCCCTGATTTTAGGGGAAAAATATTGCCCTCTGTGAGTAAGTTATTTTAAACAACCAATAGGTTGGAGGTCAATTTAAGTGGTTATTCATTTTAAA
>PVKY010014259.1:0-10653 GCA_004027775.1 Bradypus variegatus | reverse complement strand
CCTCTTGGCCTCAGAGTGGCTGCTGTAAGGCCAGGCATCACAACCAGACCTGTCAATTTCTAGTGCAAGAAGAGAGAGGGGCATCTCTTCCCATGTGTGTCTCTTTGGAAGCAAGGAAACCTTCCCAAAACCTCCCAGCAGACTTCCTTTCACATCTCACTAGTCCAAACTGGCTCATATGCCCATTCCAGAACCAATCGTTGGCCAGAATGATGAGGCACCATGATTAGCTTGGACTCCTCAGGATCCCCCTACCCTCTAAAACTGAGGTTGGGGTTTCTGTTTGGACGCTGCTGCATACATAATTGGGTTACTATTAGAATGGCAGGAGGTTGGGAGACTGGACATTGATTAATCAGTTAAGACCATCTCATATACAATTGTGCAGGACGTACATGAAGGATGTCTGGCCAGCTGGGTGGCAACAAATAAGGACTGAAGTTCAAGGACAAATTCATATGCTCACAGGGGGTGTCTTTTTCTAATTAACATAAAGCCCCCTTATGCTAAGCACTGGCCCTGCCTCATCAAAGAAGAGCTTACACAGGAGACAGAAAAAGAGTGCCAGAGAAGAGCAGGAAAACCAGGAGGATAGGAGTACTGGTAAGAGAAGAGAGAATTTTAAGGAGGAAGAACTCAACATTGTCAAATCATTCTAAAATGTCACAAGAGCTTATCTATATAGCAGTGTTGTCCAACACTCATATAGGATTTACTATGGGCTAGGCACTGTCCTAAGCCCTTGATACAGAATAAGTGACCCTCTCAAAAACCCCCTGAGTTGAGCAAATTCTCCACATTTTACAGATAAGGAAAAGAGGCCCAGGGAGGTTAAATAACTAGCCAAAGGTCACTCAGAAAGTGCAAAGCTGAGATTTGAACATGGTTTTGGTTGGTCACCCTGTCCCACAGAAGCTCAACACCACCCACCTGTCTTGCTCCTTCTCAGCCCCCAACCTTGCAGGCTCCTCACCAAGGTCACTGTTGGCCTCCTCATTGCATCAGGCTGGGGAGGCGGTTGCTTCTCCCCCATCTCATACTCCAGAGAGGAGGTACTTGTGTGACTTTGGCTTCTGCTCCTCGTCTCATCACTTCTCTTTTCAACTTCTTCTAGAAAAAGACACCAGGCCCTGTTCAGTTCAAGATTAAAAAAAAAAAAAAGTTCATGCTAAAAAATTCAAAGATACAAAAGAGTGTACAGTGGAAAGTAAATTTTTCTCCCATACTCAGACTGCATAGATTTATTTCCCAGGTCTCCTTCCAGGCATATTCTATGCATGTGCCAGCAATACATGTTTGTGTCCTTTATTTATTTATTTGTTTTTGCTCTACACAAATAGCACCTAGTGTGGTGAAGTAGTTACAATTAAAGACTAGAGGTAACATTCCTGGACATAAATCTGAATTCTCACCACCAAACCCTATGGCTCTGGACAAGTGAACTCATCTTCCTGTGCCTCCGTTTGCTACTCCGTAAAATGGGATAACAACAGTACCTACCTCATGGCCTTGTTTGAGAATTAAACTTATTTTTTTTTACCGACAGCGTATTTCGGAGATCTTATAAGTAGGTCTCTCATATCCTTTTTTACATCTGCAGTGCTCCCTAGTATACATGTCCCATTGTTTATTTCAGCATCCCCTGTTGATGGGCTAGTGGATGGTTTCCAGTCTTTTGCTGGTATAAACAATGCCGCAGTGAACATCCTCGTTACATCAAGATCTAACAAAGGTGCTTCCCCTTAGGGTGGAGGCTGTATTCCCTGAGTTCAGGGTGCCATGATGAGACCCCAGTCACTCTCACTCTATTTGGTGAGGTAGAAGCTGCTGAGTTTCTTTTCTCAGATAAAGTCACCCTCCCTGGCATGAGGGGGTGGGTTGGGGATGGGGGGGATAAACCTGAAGCACCTATTCTGTGCTGGGTGGGGCTGGGGCACAACAGGGACTGACAAAGCCCTAGGCCCCACCCTCACAGAGCTTGCACCCCCAGGGAAAGAGAGACTACTTCAGAGAGTTACAGCCTAGAGTGATCAAGGGTGGCTTAGGGGCTGGACATGTAGCACAGACAGGACCTGAAGGAAGGAAAATGGTCAGTTTGGTGACAAAGAGAAAAGTATTCCAGAGGGTACAGTTCTGGGGAACGGAGAGGGCAGGGCACGGCCTGGTCAGGGATATTAGGGTCCACTCAGTGAGTCTAGGCTGTAGAATAAGGGGCCTGTGGGGAGAACGGATGGCACGGATGTGACTATGCAGGGATCTGGAAACTTTCCTAAGACCCTGAGGGGTCGCGGAAGGTTTTAGGGTAGTAGTTCTCAAGATGTGGTCCCCAGACCGTCAATATCAGCATCACCCAGGAACTTGCCATAAATATAAATTCTCAGGCCCCACCCCAGGTCTACTGAATCCAAAATTCTAGGGATGGAGCCTAACAACCTGTTGTAACAAGTCGTCCGGTGATTCTAATGCAAGCTAAAGTTTGAAAACCCCTATTTTAGAGTAAAATGAACTTTGTAGTTCATCAAAAAAGCCACCGCCCCAGAATGCCAGCAGCCAGAATACAAATGAAAATTGTTATTTACCTTGCGCCAGTTACTGTGGTTCACTCTTCACGATGTTATCTTATTGCCTTACCCCGAGAACTCTAAGAGATGATTGCCTTTCTCCACTTTTGCAGAGTTTTGAAGCGTAGACAGCTTAATTCGCTCCCGCGAGGTCCTAGAGGTAGGATGCCGACTGTTGCTATAAAAGCCTGATTGGGTAGAAGGCGGGATAGGGGCGGGGCTTGCCGTCAGAAAAACCAATAGGAGCTCTTTGAAGACCTTCCCGTCACAGACTGTGTCTCTAGCACCCTCTGCTGGCCAGTCCCGGCACTCCTGGATGCTTTAAAGTCCGCGGGCCCCAAGTCCTTGACGCCTATTGGGGAGGGCGCGTTACCACAGAGACAGGCGCATGACGCAGACGTGCCTCGGGCAGGGTGGAAGTCGGCTGTGGAAGTGCGAGCGGCCATTTTGAGACCGGGCAGAGGGGCGGAACTGGAGCGGCCAAGTGACGGTTGACCGGTTTTAACCAAGTGACTGGTACCGCGGGGCGGAGAGAAGAGGGAGGTGCCTGGGGCCATCCCGGGGGGGCGGGGTCGGGGTTGAGAAGCGGAGGGGGAGAAACGTCGGGGCAGGGGAGAAACTGGGGAGGAGAGGAGAAAGCGGAGCGAGGAGCAGGGAGAAGCCGCGACGTGCACGGGCGGAGCTAGAAGAGGCGGGGCGTAGGGCAGGTAGGGGCCAAGGGCATGGAAAGGCGGGACGAGAAAAGGGGGCGGGGCGAGGGGTCGCCGTTCCACCGGAAGGTGAGGATCGAGAAGGTACCGACCGAGAAGTCAGCGCCGGCGCAGAAAGAGAAGGTGCAGGGTGAAGCGAGGGTGCGGGGCCGAGAGGCAGCGAAAGGCGAGGAGAGGTCTCACGGCGAGAAGGCTGTGGTGCGGAGAGACCCGGAGGCGAGGACCCAAGGGGCAGGGTGGGAAGAGGCGGAGCGAGAAGGTACCGGGTCAGAGGGGCGGGGCGAAGGGCAGGCTCGGGAGGAACAGCAGGCCAAAGGCGAGGGGAAAGTGCGAGTCGACAGAGGGCGATTTGAAGAGCAGAGGCGGGTCGAGGATCAGCGAGGGGCGAAAAACAGGGACAGGGGCGGGACAAGGGGCGGAAGCAGAGCGAGGAGCAAGCCCCCGGCGAGATACAGGGGCGGGCATAGCTGAAGGGGCGGGGCGAAAAACAGGGACAGGGGCGGGACAAGGGACGGAAGCAGAGCGAGGAGCAAGCCCCCGGCGAGATACAGGTGTGGGCATAGCTGAAGGGGCGGGGCGAGAAGGCCGGGTACGAGGACCACGGGAGGGGCGGGGCCAAGGGCAGGGCCCGCGCCCAGCGCCTGGAGCGAGCCTGGAAGAAGCTACCAGACGAAAGAGGGAGTTGCGACGAGAAGTGGAGGGGCGGGGCAAAAAGCAGGGGCGGAGCCAGAGGTCGGTGCAGGGGTGTAGCCAAAAGGAGCAGGGGCGGGGTCAGGGGTAGGGGCGGTGCAAAGAGCAAGGGCGAGGCAAGGTTCAGGGGCGAGGCTAGGAGACGGGGGGATTCGGGGAGCGGGGCAGGGGCGTGGCCAGGAGCATCAGTAGGGGCGGGGTCCGGAATCGGGGCAAGCGGGAGGGCCGGAGCAGGTACGGACACAGGAGCAAGAGCAGGGGCGGAGCGAAGCGCAGAGGCGGGGCGTGGCTTCGGAAGACCGCTCCACGGCGCCGTCTTGCGACCTGTCGTTGACCTCCGCATTCTCCGGGTTCTAGCGGCGTGGCACCCTACCTCGCGATGCCTCCTGCGGGTCCCCACGTCCCGCGGGCGTTGCAGGCACTGCTGGCGCTGCTGTTGGCGCCGTGGAGACTGTGGGCTGTCGAGGATGAGGAATGCACCTGGCAGGTGTTCCTGAGCAAGTTCGAGACGGTAGGCCAGAGCGGCGCGAGCGACCGCTTCTTCAGACAGGAGCCCCTGGACAAGGTGGAGAGAGTGTTCCGCATGCTGGTGGACGCGCCCATCGACCCGGACGAGGTGAGAGGACTCCGGTCAGGCGCTCAGGAGGGGTCTTGTACCCCCGCCCCCTCGGCTCTGGACATTCGCCCAACCTCTCCTTGCAGAAATACCTGGGCTTCCCATATTACCTGAAGATCAACTACTCCTGCGAAGGAGAGGTGAGCAGGCCCAGCTGTGGTGGGCTCATTCTCTGTGAGCCTCCGTTTCTCCATCTCTGCTGTGGTAATAGTGGTGACACCATTCGACCCGGTAGGGGTTGTAAGGATTCAAGATCATCTATATACAGTTCCCAGCTCACCAGGCACATAGTGGGTGCTCAAGTAAACCTCTCTCTTTTTTTGCCACCATTTTTAAAATTGAGACATAATTCATATACCATGAAATTCACCATTTTAAAGTGCACAGTTCAATGGTTTTTAGTATATTCACAAAGTTGCACAACCATCACCACTAATTCCAGAATATTTTCATCACCTTCAAAAGAAACGTTAAGAATTGAAAGCAGGGACTCAGATACTTGGTGCACAAATTGCCTATAGCAGTGTTTTTCACAATAACCAAAAGGTGGAAACAACCTAGGTGTCCATCAATAGATGGATGGATACGACAGAATATTATTCAGCCATAGAAAGGAATGAAGGAAGTACTGATACATGCAACAAGGATGAACCTTGAAAACATTATGCTAAGTGAAATGTGAGACACAGAAGGACAAATATTGTATGATTCCACTTATATGAAATACATAGAATAAGAAAATTCATAGAGACAGAAAGTAGATTAGAGTTTACCAGCAGCTGGGGGGGAGGGTGAATGGGGAATTATTGCTTAATGGGTGTGGAGTTTCTGTTGGGAAAAATTTTGGTAATGGATGGTGGTGATGGTAGCATAACATCCTAAGTGTAATTAATGCCACTGAATTGTGCACTTTAAAATGGTAAATTTGATGGTATGTATATGTATATATATGTTACCATAATAAAATAAATAAATAAACCCTGTGCCCATTTCCCCAGTCACTACCCATTCCCTTCTGCCCCCAGCCCCTCCAGGGCTCTAAAAATCTCTATGGGTTTGCCTATTCTGCACATTTCATATAAATGGAATCAGGCAATATGTTGCCTTTTGTGTCTGATGTCTTTTAGCATAATGTTTTCAGGGTTCATCCTTGTTGAAGCAGGTGTGAGCACTTCGTTCCTTTTTGTGGCTACATAATATTCCATTGTATGGAAGTATCACAGTTTGTTTATCAGTTCATCAAATGATGGATATTAGGTTGTTTGTACCTTTTTGGCTATTGTGAATAATGTTTCTGTGAATGTTCCTGTACAAGTCTGTGTGAACATATGTTTTCAATTCTTTTGGGAGTAGAATTGCTGGGTCCCATGAGAGCTCTGTGTTTAACTTTTTGAGGAATTGCTAAACTGTTTTCCAAAGTGGTTGCTCATTTTTACATTCCCTCCAGCCATGTATTAGGGTTCAATTTTCTCCACATCCTTGTCAACACTGGTCATTCTCTGTCCTTTTGATTATGGTCATCTTGGTGGGTGTGAAGTGGTACCTTGCTATCGTTTTGATTTGCATTTCTCTGTTGGGGAATGATGTTGAACATCTTTTCATGTGCTTAATAGTCATTTATATATCTTCTTTGTAGAAATACCTATTCAAATTCTTTGCCCATTTGGTTCTATGCCTTTTTATTATTGAATTGTAATAATTCTTTATATATTTTGGATACTATTCCCTTATGAGGTATGATTTGTAAATATTTTGTCCCATTCTATTAGTTTTGATGAAGCCACTATATTCATTTTTTCTTTTGTGGCCTGGGCTTGTCAAAAATCAATTGACCACAAATATAAGGGTCTGTTTCTGGACTCAATCCTATTCCATTCTTCTGTAGGTCTATCCTTTTGCCAGCACCACACTGTTTTGATTACTGTAGCTTTGCTGAAGTTTTGAAATTGGGAATTGTGAGTTCTTTAGCTTTGTTCTTTTGCAAGATTGTTTTGGCACAAGTAAGCTTTTCAAGAAACAGTATTGTGGTCTAGAACTGGAGTTCTGGAGACTGCAGACCTGGATCTGAGTCTGCCACTAACTAACCTTTACTTGGAAGAAGTGCAGCATGATAATCCTTTGGGCTCTGGAGCCAGGCTGCCTGGGTTCAAATCCCAGCTCTGCCACATATGAGCTGTGTGATCTTGGGCAAATTATTTAATCTCAAGAAGGGTTGAGGAACTTCAGAGGGTTGAGGTGAGGATTACATGACCGAGTGAGGAGAATTAGATGATTAAATGTGTGTGCCCAGTGCCCAGCTCATAGCAAGGGCTCAGCGAGTGTTAGTAACCAGTTACAACCCTGGGCAGAGGGTTTTACCCCATGAACCTTCTTTCCATGTCCATCAAAGTGTGGTAATAATATGTTTTCTGTTCATTCTGCCCCCTCTGTGAACTTAGCCCTCTTCTTGTTGCAGGGTCACAGTGCTAAACAAAATACCCAGTCCTTTCTCAGGAACCCAAGAACACTCAACAAGTAAATACAGAAAATAATTTCCAATAGTGAAAAGTGTGAAGAAGAAAGTCAAATGAGGGGAAATGTTAGAAAGGAGGGGCCACTGCTTTAGCTGGGGTGGCCTGAAGAAGCTTGAGCAGAGACCTGACTGGCAAAAAGGGGGGACAGCCATGAGGAGAGCCAGGGGAAGTCATTACAGGCAGAGGGCACAACCAGTGCAGTGAGTGGCCCTGGGCCGGAAAGAGGTTGGCGTGGCTGGAGCCTGGTGAGCGAGGGAGACAGCTGGAGGTGATGGAGGCAGACTTTTAGGGCCTCATGGACTGTGGTAAGGACATGGGCTTCTCCCCTGAGGGAGAAAGTCTGAGCAGAGGAAGGGGTGCTCTGACTCATGTGCTCACAGGCTCCCTCCTGCTGGGTTGGGGGGCAGAGGCGGGAGCAGGGAGATGGTGAGGAGGTTGCCACAATGTTAAGGGAGGATCTGAGGACCAGCGTGGTGGCAGCCATTGTCACCCTGACAGGGACAGTTGTCATCCTGGCCCACCAGCACCTGCTCGCCTGTGACTGGAAACCCAGAGGCAGGCCTGGGGGTGGGCAGAGCCAGCAGGAGTGGAAGAGCCCTGGGTGGGGCCTCCATCAGGGCGAAGGGCTGGCAAAGGGAGTCAGACCTGTTCAGTCCCCAGTCCTGGCCCGACAGCCCTCCGCACTCCCAAGCGCAGCCGTTTCCTGGGGTGCCTGCAGCTTTTGTTTATGCCATTGCACAGCCCCGGAACACCCTCCTCCTTCCCTCCTACCTGTTCCCCCCTGAGCCCTGCCTGACCCTCCCAGCCCAACCAGGATCCAGGCATCACTGGGAGGGTGTCCCTGGCTGCCCTTCACCTCTTCCCTACTTCCTCCCTGTGTAACTGTCCCTCTCTCTGGCCCAGCCCAGCACCTGGCTGACCTCTAACTGGTGGGGGTAACTGCAGGGAGGGTGGAAGCCCACCTCAAGTGTGAGACTGGGAATCCTCCAGAGTGAGGGAGGAGGCCAGATTTATTCTCACTTTCAGTTGTACTCATGCCATTCTGCTGTTCCAGTCGGGCGCCCCCCCGACTTGCATGCCCTCCATCCAAATTCCATCTGAAGACCCTGGCTCTAGACTCACCTCTTCCAGGAAGACCTCCCTGACTCCCACTTCAGCCCCTGGCCCCGCTGCCCTCTTCTGGCCTGGCCCAGCTCCCAGCCCAGCCCAATCCTAGACCGTGTTCTCTGACTATCCCATGGTAGCCTGTCTCCCCACCTGGCCAGGGGGGCACCCAGCAGTTATATGAAGGACACCCCTGTGGGACCATCTCGCCCTCAGCACTCCGAAGCCCTGGTCCGCAAGGGCCACCTGACGGGTCTAAAGCCCGTGGTGCTGGTCACCTTCCAGTCCCCAGTCAACTTCCGCCACTGGAAGATAGAGCAGTTGCAGATCCAGATGGAGGCAGCCCCTTTCCGCAACAAAGGTGTGCCTGGGGCAGGGGGAGCTGGAAGGGCCATAGCCTGGCAGGGGCATGGGGGTGGCCCTGGGGGCCTCAGCAGGTTCCATAGCTGGGACAGGATGTGAAGAAGCTTCTGTGGGGGTCCATGACCTGGAGGAGGGTGTGGGGAGGCCCTGCAGTTCTAGGGCCTAAGCAGAGCCACACCGGGACCCTTGGCCTAGATGGGGGATGGGGAGGTACAGGGAGATCCCCCCAGCGGCCTCAGCACCCCCTGCCCATCAGCAGAGTCCTGCAGTGCGAAGGAGGTGTGTGTCATGAGCTGGTACACGCCCATGCCCATCAAGAACGGCAGCGTGGTCATGCACGTGGATGTCAGCGGCAATGGCCTGGGGCCCCTCATCCCCAAGAAAAGGTGCCCTTCCCTGAGCCCAGGGCAGAGGGTAGACTCTGGGAGGGACTTCCTGACCCCTGGATCCCCAAAGAAACCAGGGAGTGGGGTGAGAATCAAAGTGAGGGGAAGGGGCTGTGGGGGGCTGTGAGCTGTGGCAGGAGCTTCTGACACTGGGACCCTCACCTGTGCCCGCCCTGCCCCCACTGCCAGGTTCCAGATGAACATCAATGGCTTCCTGAAGAGAGAGCAAGACAATACAATCCAGTTCACCGTGGGGAATGAGGTGAGGGGCTTGGGCAGTGGGAAAGGTGGAAGACTGGGCTGAAGACAATGGTCTGAGCCCTGGGCTGGGGCCTCGGTGACTCCCAAAGCAAGCAGCAGATCCCGCTTACAGAGGACTGATTTCGTGCCAGTGCCCGGACAGCCCTGGGAAGGGAGATTCTCCCCCACAGCCATCTGAAAGAGAGGAAAACTGAGGCCACAGAGGGATGGAGCCGTTGGCCCACAGTCTCAGCACATATTTGTAGACCAGGGACTTGAAACTGTCTGCCTGGCTCTTCCACCCATATTCTTCATCATGATGCGTTTGTTCATTTATTCATTTGGCAGACGCTTACTGAGCACACACTGTGGCACTGCAGGGGACACAGCAGTGAACACTCAGACCCAAATCCCTGCCCTCACAGAGTTAACTTTCTGGTGGCGGAGAAAGACACCAAACCAGTAAGCATGAAAATCCAGTAAATTCCAAGAGAAATTGAACAGGATGAGGGGATTGGTCTGTGCAGGAGAATGTTTAATGGCTTATGTTTAATGGGATGGTCAAGAAAGTTCTAATTGAGAAGGTTAACACTGAAGTAAAGTCTCAAAGGAGGTGAGAGAAGAAATCATGTGGATTCTGTGGGAAGAGCATTCCAGACAGAGGGAACAGCCAATGCAAAGGCCCTGGGGTGGGAATGTGCCTGGTAAGTCTGAGAAGCAGTGAGGAGGCCCCTGTGGCTGGGACAGAGTGAGCGAGGGAGAGAGTAGTGGGGGTGAGGCCAGTGAGGTGACGGGGCCAGGGTGAGGACTTTGGCTTTTTCCCTGAATGAAATGGAGCCATGGCCTTAAGGGGGTATAGGGGTGGGGTATTGAGCAGAAGAGGTGAGATGATGAAGACCACACATGTTTACTTCCTGGCAACATCTCCGCCTCCAGGCAGCCCCCACCCCTCTCCCGGCAGCTCTTCCATCTGGTGCCCTGGTACTTTTATAATGCCCCGTCGCGGCCTCTGTGGCACACTGTGGACCAGGCGCCCGTGCTCATCCTGGGTGGCATCCGCAATGAGAAGTCCATCCTGCTGACCGACACCAGCTTCAAGGACTCCTCTCTCATAGAGGTGAGGGGTATGGAGCAGGCCACGGGCTGGGGCCTCTCAAAGGGCACCAAGTGGGAGGCTCAGGCTGCAAGAAGGGTCCCCAAAGGCATGCCAGCCCCCACGAGACAGCGTGGAGAAAAATCACAATACTCTGCAGCCAAATGACTGGGCTCAGATCCAGGTTCTGCCATACCCTGGCTGCATGACTCAAGCCTCAGATTCCACATCTGTAAATGGGAATAATATTTGTATCTACCTCATGGAATCATTGTGAGGATAATGTAAGTTACCATCACCTGGACACAGAGTGAGTGTTAGGTGATTGTTAGCTATTATTATTTATGGAGCCACCATTTTTAATTCTGAAATCCAAA